>JANIPN010396568.1:112475-175081 GCA_027478595.1 Erythroxylum anguifugum
AGCCTGCTGGCTGGCCTTGACAGCATTCTCATAGGAGTCCTCGGCGAACGTAGTCACAAGATTGGGGAATGCTGGGGACGCGGAGCGGCGCTGCACGGCAGAGACTGTCGCGCCAACCGCTTGCTGGGCAGCTGCCTGGTCTCCTTGCAGAGTCTGCGCGAGAGCGGCACCAGCCTCTTGGGCAGCCAGCGCATTGTTCTGGATAGTCTGTTGTGCGAATGTACCAAACGGGTTGAACCAACTTCGAGAGGCAACGCGACGGTCCACTGTATCGACTGTACCGTCCACCAGCTCATCTGTGTCTTGGAGTTCGGAGCTGGCTGCATTCGCAAAGTCGAGGTCAACGTTCTGGATACCCCCTACGGTGCCAGTAGTAAGACCCTTGACGGCATTCCCCCAATCGTTGGCCAGATTTGGAGAGGCAGCGCGGCGGTCCACTGTATCGATTGTACCATCCGCCAGTTCGTCAGTGTCTTGAAGCTCCGAGTTGGCTGCGTTGGCGAGAATCTGATCGACATTCTCGAACCCCTTCGTGGTGCTATCGGTGAACCCCTTCACGGAGTTTCCCCAGTCGTTTTCTAGATTTGGAGAGGCGAAGCGGCGATCCACCGTGTCAACTGTACCGTCCGCCAGCTCATCGGTGTCTTGAAGCTCCGAGCTGGCTGCGTTGGCGAAAATGTTACCGACATTCTCGAACCCCTTCGTGGTGCTATCGGTGAACCCCTTAACGGAGTTCCCCAAGTCGTTGGCCAAGTTTGGCAAGGCAGAGCGACGCTCCACTGCTTCGTCTGCCACGACGTTTGCAGCAACGATGAGACCACCCAGGGCGATGGACTTTGAAAAACGCATGGTGGGGAAGAAGAGCGCTTGCTTCGGGGGCGGCAGGCACAACGACAATCAGACCTGGTGAGAGCGGACAAGGAGACGGCGAGGAATGACAGAACTATCACAGAGAGCAGATGGGGAGCCAGGGAGGAAAGAGATCTTTATATCATGCTCTGGCGCGGACAGACACTACCGCTGAGACCAAACCAACGCAGGCGCGTATACGTCAGGACGCTCCACTACTTGGAGTTGAGATCGTTCCACCCTGCATTGGAGGACAGCAGCCAGTCGAAGATAACAAGGAGCAGCGACTTCTTGTGCGCGTTAGTACAACCACTGTCAATCCGCTCTGAAGTAGGGAGGTACAAATGAACTATTGGAATGATGTGCACCTCTCACAAAGCACGTTAATGGGTGGAAAAACCCGCCGGCTGCATCCGTTTTGGGTGTGCAGAATGGGGCACGAGTGAGCTCTGGTGGAGACAGGTGCAAGCCTCATCACAGCCTTTCGTCCACAGCACACATGCTGCAGGTCACCACTTCAAGCCGATCACATATGAAGCGATGTGATGCGTAGAATGGAAAATGGCAAGAACAGCCCCACTGGTCTGCACCATTTACGGAACAGTTCGCTCGTTGGATACCTTCATTGAGCTGCTCGTAGCTGAGGAGTTCGTCTCCGGCGTGTTCATGGACAAAACGGGAGGAAGGCTGACGGTGGCATGCATGAGGGTGGAATCTCAGAGGGGCGCTAGCGCAGACCTGCAGCATCTCGCGAGCTACATGTGGCCCAAGACCAATCTCTGGGAGCAGATCATCGCCTCCACACAACGGTGGCCAAATATGCAGGGAGAGACGATCGTCATTGAAAGTGAACTTGCCGAGGAGACACGATAATAGAGGATAAAGACTGAAAAGAAAGAGAAGAAAAGAGCAACACTTCCGGACACGTAGCTCGGCAATGGCGACATGAGTAAGAGTAAAAGCAACGCTTAGTTGATGTCTTCGCAGAAAGTTGCATCGTTCGGCTGTGCAATTCGTCGGCGTCCAGAGCAAGATCAGTGCCCGCGAACAAGGTGGAGGAAGATATCTCTGAGCGTTGTTGTCATATAAGTATAAGACCAGATGTTTGCTGCCAATTTTGACAGGACTGGGGGCGAAACAAGTCTCTGTACAGTCACCATTGCGCGTCCAACGTGGCGGAAAACTGTAGCTGAGAGATTTTTGACAAGAATAAGATCGACAGTGGTGCGATTCGCTGGGTCAGATCGTACCTACCTGAGCGTGTGGGTGAGCACCTTGACTGATCAAATGCTAGGATCCGAGCACCGATGGCGTCGCGGAAGGTTTTGGTGGTTTGCTGCCCAAGTTATACCATATTGACATCCATACTGGTTGCTCGAATGGCCCTTCACCGTGGCGTGTGAGCTGTGGATTAGCGACCGTAGCTGGCTGTTTAGCAGACGGCCTGAAGGGATGAGTCCCTGCCTTACTAGTCAACACCACATATCCATTAGCGGGCTCGAGTTGTACCTATCAAGGCAATATTGGCGTGCACTCGAGATGATGGTTCGGTTTATCAGGTATCGTTCATAATCTCCATCATCACATGGGTGGTGGTGCTGTGCTCGTCTGGGAGACGCGATTGGGATCAATGACGATTACGCCGGGTGTAGATCTGCCGCACCCTGGCGTCCATGCTCGGGATTGAGGATCCAACGGGTGGAAAACCAGGTGTCAGAATAATGATAAGTTCTCAGATTGATGCCTGCGAGGTGAAAGTCGACACGGACAGCTGTTGTCATCAACACGAAGAGAAGAGAGTCCTGTCGAGGCTTCAGCAGGAGCTTCTGACCCAGTCGTGCACCGGCCAGGAAAGAAGTTGAGTAATGAAGTAAGTGCGTTGGCGCGGTCGCTGGTGACCGTCCCCACCCGCCTCTCATGATAGCGACTGAAAGGTGGCAACCCTCGCAGTTACATTCTCAGCCACAGATCTCTTTGCAGGCGCCCCGACAAAGTTTTCTCTATCTTTTTCATTCAGAAGCAGATGAATAAGAGACTGCCACTCTGTGTGCCTGTCAAGAAGCTCGCGAGAGCGGGACGGGTTGCGGGACAGGCCGCCATCCGTTCCAAAATTCTGCCCGTGAACGGGGCAGATGATCTGCAAAATTGAAGAGTACCCAGGTTCGATATGGCTTCCAGTCTGAAGAGATGCTGCATTCCCAGAAGGAACTTCACCTCTTCTCTTCTCTTCTCACACGCACGCTCTCTCTTTCCTCTAGAATTCCCTGGAAGATAAGAATCTTCCTAAGTTTGCAGGGAAGATACTCCGACCCGAATGGGTGCGAAAGGTGACCTCAGGCTGATGTCTACGTCACTCGAGCAGATACTGTCTCTGAAAAACCGCAGAAGGAAGGAGCAAGGGAAGCTACGATCCAACTCTGTATAGTATCGGATTGCCAAGGGTTTTGTTCTTTGCCTCCGAGTCCTGGCTACTGCCAGCAACTCAATCTCTCATCTTTGTGTCCTAGCTCGGAAAGAGCAAATGTGACAAGTCCGATTTCATTGCCACTGCCCACCGACCTCGGCATTTCAAAGCATCACGGGCAGCTTCAGTGTCAGCCAGACCATATCGAAAAGGGTTGTTCTATGATTTTGCTGTACCCAGGAGCCGTCGCCGGAGACTCCCACAGACAATGGGAAATTATTACCTTGGGTTTTGGCATCAATGTTGACAATGGTTGAGAGGCGGGAGATTGACCAACGCCACCAACCGAGTTACGATTATGGTATGTGACAACCATTTTGGGAGGTGATACGGACCTCAAGTGACTGATCGCGTGAGAATGCCAGGCATAGAGATGAGGATATTAAGGTATAAGATTTTGTCGACTCGAACGGGCAAGTGAGCAGGCAACTTAACGTAAGAGAAACACACCTAGCTATATTTTGGTTTCAATTCTTCTTTTTTTTTAAAATTTTTTTTTTAATCTTTAATTCTTGACATATTTTCAGAGAGTTGTCTGTGTATGTTCCTCGACGTCTGCCTCGATTTGTGGTGGTGCCTCTGCTCAGGCATGCGAGAGTTCGTTCAACAATTTGTACGCTGGTGGTAGTGAACGAGGAGAAGGGAAAGGAAAAGCTAGAGGTCATGTGTGCTGCGTGGCCAAGGACAGTTCAGCGGCTGGCTTAACTGGTTCCTGCACTGATCGGCGGTGGCTGTCCGCTCTTCTCAACGTTCCCCAAGGACCCTGGTCCCTGATCCTCCAACCCCCACACAACTTGGCTTCCTCAGTGGCTGATTGCTGATTGCTGATTGCTGATTGTGAGCTTGCGACCATCGCCCTTGTCGGCTTATCAGAGGGAAAGGGGAGGTGTAGCGACTCGGACTCGCAGGACTACCGAAAGTCAGGCTAGTCGCTCGAAAATCGCTGTATACTCACCGTTCTGAAAATTCGGATCATCAGATCTTGTGTATGCACATGCTGCCTCTGCTTGGCTTCTGAACAGAGATTGAGCCCAATCGAGCCCTCAAAACGAGTAGGGCTCTGTCTCTCTGAGCAACTGCCGTTGAGTTGATCGAACATCTGTCTTGTCATTGATCCATACGCCGATCACTGCTCGACGACAGCATGGCTCCGACCCAGACAGCTCATCGCAGGTACTTCCTTGGTCTGCGCGGCCAGAAGCTGCAGACAGCTCAGCTATGGACCGTGATTCTGCCAGCCTACATTCTGTGAGTTTGTTCCGAAAATCCAGCCCCGCAGTTTACACAACAGCTACTGATCTGATGCAGCTTTGGATACAACAATGGTGTGGCCGGACCCCTACTGAACCTGGAACCCTGGATCGAGACGTTTCCACGCCTTGACACCATAACAACCACCGGCGCGGTGAAGTCTGACAATGCTCGAATACAGGGGACGGTCGTCGCTCTGTACACGCTGGGCTGCTTCTTTGGCAGTCTGTCGACGGTGCTCTTCAGCGACAGGCTGGGCAGGATCCGCACCATCCAGGTGGGAGCTGCTGGCTGCGTCGTCGGCGCTATCATCTCGTCCGCCTCCTTCTCCCTGGCCCAGCTCATCGTCGGTCGCTTGGTGCTTGGAGCCGGGTACGGCATTCTGTCGACAACGGCTCCGAACTGGCAGAGCGAATGCGCGTCGGCGCAGCATCGAGGAGCGGCCGTGTTGTATGAGAGCGTCTTCATCAGCTTCGGGCTTGTGATCGGAGGCTGGGCCGAGTTGGGTCTGTCGTTCGCTGCAGATAGCTCAGTGCCAAGCGTAAGTGCATTTTCTCACTGTGGTGATATCTCTTTTGGTCGTTTTGGAACACGCGACGGCTTTCGAGCATTATATTTTGCCCAACGAAGCTAGAATGAGGAAACCTGCAAGACGAATTGTTTGAAAATTACGAGGACATGTGCGGAGTCAGTTGCTGATACACCTGGACAAAACAGATCTCATGGCGACTCTCACTCGCCTTGCCCGCATTGTTTGCGCTGCTCGTCCTCTTCCTGGCCCCACTGTTCCCTGAATCGCCTCGCTGGCTAGTCAAGCATGGCAGACGCGACGAAGCGATAGCTGCATTACGTGCCCTGGACGGTAGTTCCGCCGCAGACGAGGACCCATCCTCTTCCACATCCACACATTCAACCGACCTACAAGCAGCCCTCACCGAGATTGAAGACTCCCTCGCGATCACCGGCAGCATACGACCCCTCTCCATCTTTCGAAACTCTACCCCACAGCGCCTCCTACACCGGACCTGGCTCGCCGCCATGGGCCAGATGTTCCAGCAAGTCTGCGGCATCAACGCGCTCGCCTTCTTCCTCTCCACCGTCTTCCAGCAATACCTCGGCTTCAGCGCCGTCTCAGCACGAGTCATCAGCGCCGCCGTCTTCACCTGGCAGCTGGTCTGCAGCCCGATCGGCGTGCTGACCGTGGACCGCTTCGGGCGACGGCCGCTGATGCTCGTCTCCTCCGCCGGCATGGGCGTCTGCATGGCCGTCGTCGCCGGCGTCGCCAGCCAGACGGTCAACAAGGCCGACCCGAGCCGGGCCGCGGCAGGCGTCGCAGGCGCCTTCATCTTCCTGTTCGGCGCCTTCTTCCCCGTCGGCTTCCTCAGCCTGACCTTCCTCTACGCCGCCGAGGTGGCTCCGCTCGCGGCCCGCGTGCCCGTCACGGCAGTCGGCTCCGCCACGGCGTGGATCTTCAACTTCGTCGTCGCGGAGATCACGCCCGTCGGCCTGGACAGCATCGGCTGGAGGTACTACCTGATCTACGCCATCCTCAACCTCTTCCTCATCCTGCCGTGCGTCTACTTCTTCTTCCCCGAGACGGCGGGCCGCGAGCTGGAGGACGTGGATTCCATCTTCCGGAACAGCAAGAGCATCTTCGACTCCGTGGCCGTGGCCAGATCCATGGGTAAAGGCGTCGCGGTGCCGGTGGTCAGGGAGCAAGAGAAGGGAGAGGCGGTGAACGTGGACGTGGAGGGGAAGCGGCAGGGTGATGGTGGTGCCGGTGGTGCTGGTAGAGGAGCCAGCGTTGCGGCAGCCAGCGAGAAGGGATCGCAGATGACGAGGGTCGATCAGGTCGAGCAGGTTGGCGACGAAACTACGGAGAGCAAAAAGAAGGCCGAATGATGCCTCTTCCGGTTTCCACAAGATCAAAAGTTTTCAAGATTGATAGATAGCCAAATGCGAACAATCAGCAGAGATGCGTGCAAGCGAGAAAATCTGTTGAAAGACAGAGTTTTAGAGAGAATCCTACTTCGGACTGCTTTAGCGCTCATGAATGAATCAGAAGATATGTAATATGCGTATGGATTATCCTAAGCGTACACAAAAAAGGCGCAAGAACAACCGTGGTCATCCTGCGTGACCTTTTTTTTTTTCAGAAAAGCAGAGCTGAATGAACCAAGGGTACTATATATAACCCCTCCCGGTCTTCTCGCACAAGCTGATTTTTCCCAAGCAGATCATCGTCACCCGTGCACAGATCGTCGTCGTCCTTAATGGCAATGGAAAGGGATAGAAGAGGAGGAAATTTGTTTTTTTTCTTTAGATACAAGTGGACAACAAGTCAGAGGTCGGCTTCCCAGCTGTCGGCCAGACGGAGCTTAATACTCCAGCCTGGGCTGCTGGCCCTTGACCCGGCCGATGACAATCTCGGCCGCGTACTTGGGGATGACCTCGTCGTCGTGCAGCATCTCAAACTCCTCGGACGCGTCGCGGCCCATGTGCGAGAACAGGGCCTGGGGGCCGCCGGGGTGCTCGTCGAGCCAGTTGGTCACGTCCATGACAACGCCCTTGACGACGATCCACAGGTCGTCCTTCTTGTTGTGCTTGGCAACCTCCTCCATGGTGAACTCCTTCTCTGGCACCTTGAAGTCAGACACGTCGTTGGCCTTGTCGACCTTGCCGGGGTCCTGCTTCTGGCTGTTCATGACCGGAGCCGCGCTCTGCTGTGACTGCTGGGCGATCTGCGACTCGCCACCGGCAAGGGCGCCGCTGCCGCCAGCACCGCCCGCCCACTCGACCGAGACCTTGCCAGGCGTGGCCGGGTCGATGTGCAGGCTGATCTGGCCAAGACGCTGGGCTGCGGACGAGGCGCCGCCGCTGGTCAGCTGCTTGAACAGGAACTCACTGGCCGAGTCACCAGCGACGCGGCCGTAGACGACACAGCCCAGCAGCGATGAGCCACCGAGACGGTTGGCACCGTGCACGCCACCGGCAAGCTCACCGCAAGCGTACAGGCCGTCGAAGGGCTTCTGCTCCTTGTTCAGCACCTGCGCCTTGTCGTTGATCTCGATACCACCCATGGTGAAGTGCAGCACGGGCTCCATGACCGAGACGTGGAAGGTGTCGTTGATGTCGAAGGGCATGTTGTGGAAGAACTTCTTGCCCCAGGGGTCCTTCTTCTTGCCGTCGGCAATGTCGTTGTACTCGGAGAAGGTCTTGGCCAGCTCCTCCTTGGAGCAACCAATCTCCTTGATCAGCTCGGCGCCGCTCATCTTCTTCATCAGGCCACGGCCGCTGTAGTGGCGGGTGTGGAAGTCGAGGATGTTGGAGGCCTTGCTGTTGAGCACCAGGCGGACCGGCCAGTTGCCGGCCTCCTTCTGCTCCCACTCCTTGCCGGAGACGTAGTCACGGTGACCGAGCTCGTCGCAGAAGCGCTGGCCCTTGCTGTTGATGAGCAGACCACCCTCGCCACGCAGAGCCTCGGCAGCCAGGAACTTCCACTTGCTGGTGGGGTCCTTGGGGTCGACCAGACCAGTCGGGTGGACCTGCACCTTGTCCAGGTCAATGCCGTTGCCGCCAATGTCCATGATCATCTTCAGTCCGTCACCGGTGGCGTGGGTGCCGTTGGTGGAGGAAAGGTTGAAGGTGTCGGGCCTGTGCTTCTTGAGGAGCGAGCCCTCACCGAAGTCGGCAGCGTAGCCACCGGTGGCGAGGACGACGACACCGTCGGCGCGGTGCGACTCGCCGTTGAACTCGTATGTGACACCAGTGACCTTGTTGCCGTCCTTGTTGACCTTGGTAACGCGGGCCTTCTTGACGACCTGCACACGCTCGGGGTCGGCCTCAACGAGCTCTTCAAGGCGCTGCATCAGAGCGTAGGTGATGGCCATGCCGGGGAACTTGGCATCGTGGCCACGGTGAGTACGCGGCTGGGAGTGACCACTATGGAGGAGCGCTTGTCAGTAAATCTGTATTGAAGTCTGGGGGCATGAAGACGAGTCCTTTCTTTTTTTTCCCCCTTCTTCCTGTCCTCCTTCCTTCTCGTGCAAGGATTTCGTTCAGCTAGCTGCGGGTTCTTCACAATTGCGCAAGCCCATGTGAATATTGCTGTTGTTTTTTTTCTTCTCTCTCTTATGCGTATGTTCACTTACCCCAATCGCGAGACAAGAGTCAGATCCAGGTTGAAGACATCCTGCAGCCACTCGACAGCGCTGGCGGACTGGTAGGTGAGAACCTTGATGAGGTCGGGCCTGGCCTTGTCACGGGCAGACTTGATGGTGTCATCGTAGAACTGCTTGACGCTGTCGCCAATCTTGTGGTCAACCTGCGTACGCGACAGCGCACCGTTGATACCGGATGTGGCCTTGGTGGAGTTGCCACCGAAGAAGTCTGTGGGGAAACGGTCGGTTAGACGGAGGATCGCGATGTAATCATGATCATCGATTGAAGACAAAATACTCACTGTTCTTGTCCAGCAGAAGGACGCTGCCACCGTTCAGGTAGACAGTGTGGGCGGCAGACAGACCAGAAACTGGAAGTGCTTGTTAGCAAGAATATTCGTCTGATTGTGGCGAGAAAGCGGTCTGTGAATGGACTCGCTCTCGTCGTCGCCAGCGAGTGCTGCGGGTTCTTTGTACTTACGGCCGCCACCAACGACAATAACCCTCGGTGCCATGTTAGGATCTGTGTGATTGGGAGGGAAAGGGAAAGGAAGAGAGGATGGAGGTGCGATACGATGATACCAAGTGGTAGAAGGGAGGAGAGGCACTTGGGAAGGATGAGAAGGGAGAGGAAGACGAGAGGATGATAGGAAGAAAATAAATCCAGACGAAGGCGACTCCTGCCTCGCTTCGTTGCTGTGCGGTGCTCTGTCGCCGTCGCAGGGAAAGGTAGAATTAGCCTTCAAAAATACCGAGGTCGAGCCGACGGCGGGCGTCCCGGACTGACTAAAACCCCACCACCAGTGGACCAACCTCTACCTAGGAACGCTGGCGCCCTTCGCAGCTATGTTTGTGCCTTCGTGCTCCCAGGCCCCATTCCCCAGGCCCTCTCCCTCCCGTCTCTCTTCTCCCAACCGCGGGCTACTCTGAACCACTGGCACCCACTGGCATTATTCACTTGAGCAGCCACCAGTCTCGCGCTGGCCTTTGCACGGCAGCACGAATCAGCGCTCCAACCATTGGCTCGATGAGCGACGACCGGAGCACCTGAGTTGCCTGCCAGTGCACGTTTTTCTCCTTGCCCGCGGACATCTGAGAGCAAGAAAGGTCTGGGGTTTTCCGGGGGAGCCAGCAACTTGTGGCGTAGACTCCTAACACCGTGTCTGTCCCGTCGGACGATCTGCCCCCGTTGCCGCTATTCTTTTCTGCACCTGTGCACACGCCACTAGCACCGGTCGTAACATTTCCAGCCTGCCCATACAACAGTGTATAACAGCAGCGATGGCGGGTAGAGAGCTGGAATCCTTGCACTCCACCGAAGTCACGAGACCCGCATTCCAGACGCTTTCTTTCACATGCTCGTCTTCTTTTTTCTGTCTACGTCTACTCGAGTCTCCCCCTCCACACACATTCCAAAGAAAGTGAAGAGCTAGCAGCACACTCCCAAGGGAAAAAAAAAAAAAAAAACAAATAAAATCAAATGTAGAAAGAAAAGGATCACGAAAGAGCTTGGCTTGAAGCGAAAGCCAAAAACCGTCAAGTTTCGCCAACCCCAGATCACCCTAACTATGTGGAGCGTCATGCCTTTTCACTTTCAAGCCAGCAGACTTGACAAGACGTTGGTGGTCCAGTCTCTCTCTCTTCAGCATTTATCGGTGCTTTGATGATCAAAGGACAAGTACAAATATTACTAGTATATCATTTCTCACTCTGCAGTGGCGAGCCCACGTGAAAGGCAGCTGCTTCTCTCTTATACTTGCCTCTGTGGCAGGTGCAGCTCTCGTGGCCTCTTGCTAGCATGTGAAGAGCTTACGGGCGTCTAATGCTCTTTTTAGCCGCAATCGCCGTGGTCGTCAAGGGGTCATAGATTTCTGTTTCCAGCTCGCGCTCTTAGCGCATTTCTCAGGCGTGCACAATGAGCTGCATTATCCGTCATAAGCATACCTAGGTAGCGGTCCGTCTCTTTGGACATCCTTGATACTGGTGACCAACGAATCTGGGTTCTCGGCCCAAAGCCTTGGCATGGATGGTGGATCAGTTGTTGTGGCGAATAAACAGATAGACTTTCAGGGACCAGATATGGATCTCAGTTGAGTCGACGCGACGGGCGAGATCTTTGGATTTGACACATCAGGCAGAGCACTTGGAAAAATATCTGAGATCGAGTGACAGAGAACCAGCTTTCTCCCTCACGTGTATTGTGGCAGCTGAGGCTAATGTTTGGCTACCAACAGGGCGGTATTGTTAGGGCACACTGCGCGTGCCGGAGCAATTGTACGAGTGTGGAAGTGCCACGCTGGTAAAATCGTTGCTGAGAGCCTGATGCCACCGGACCTCGGTAAGTTGTAATTGAAAGGAGTACGTACATACACTCAAACATCGACATTGCCGGCTGCTACTGTGTTTGATCTCCATCTCCTGCTGATGCAGCTACCGTGTTCCGAGGTCTCGAAATCAACGTGATTCTACTTGCTGGCCTTCGAAGATGCACCCGCATTGTCTTCAGAAGTGGAACCAGACAAATTGCCACACGGTCACCAACTTCAGCGTACATCTTTTACCCATTATTCAAAAAAAAAAAAAGAAAAGAAAAAGAAAAGATTGGAGATATTTGCGAACATGCTAAAACTTATTAGAGTTACAAAGACACTGTCGCAAAACAGGCCCAAGACCGCATCTCAAACCCTGACGTCTCACTCGCCTCCTCTTACATTCCGCCTCGCGGCCAACAAATCTCTGCATAAATATCGTGAAAGTATCCCAGCGTTAGCATCTCCTCGTCCTAATATTCACATGTAGTCATCGACTGTTCGTCTCATCATCCACTTTTCCGGCCTTCACTTTATACTTGAACCGAAGAACCTTCCTCCGCCCTGCATGTAAAAAGCTCCACCTCACTTGTCCTGTATGAATTACTTTTGTCTTCCTAGATCTCGAAGACGTCGCGATCATTTCTCATCTCATTCGTGTGCGTGATGTTCAATGTTCATCATCATCATCTCCGCCCATAGTTGAACGCCACTCTTTTCATTCATCCCATCTCCTCTTCAGCGGATTCGGCCCGTATGTTGCTGCTACCGTCTCCTGCCACATGTTCGGGCTCACAAAAGTCGGTTGCGGTGGCGCAGCATAATGTTGACCATTGCTCATGTTGGGGCTCGGGTTCGATAGCGACGTCATCTGACCAAAGTTTGCCTGAGACCCGTCCTGGTCTTGTCCACCGCTGGACCCGGTCCGGCTATACATTGTGGGCGACTGCTGGTCTGCTGGAACGCCATTCGCATTGTTGAATGTGTTGGAGACCGAAGACGCCGGTGTACCGAAGGCTGCCTGCCACTGACTGTGTGATTATATTAGCAAGCGTTCGCATATCAGGTTGGGAACGTAGGAGAGAGAGGGCAAGGGCCGAGGGGCGACACAGATGATCAAGGGGTCGGGAAAGCGGAACGACGTAAGTAGCAGAAACGGCATACTCAAATATCGGGGTGGGGTTCCATAATGCGCTGTCGTCAGCACCGGGAGTGGTGATGCCGTCAGAGAACGTGGCTCCGCCTCCATTGGCTTGCATTTCGACCGTTTCTTGCGGGCTCAACATCGGGTGATGGTGGGGTACTTGCCCTGGCTGCTGGTGGATGCTGGCGGACATCATTGACATCGATGCGGCCGGCTGCATGTGCCCTTCCTTGAGCTCGTCACCGTGCGCGCTCACTGGCGTCACCGGCAAGCTGTGCGCAGCGACCATCTGCTGTTGCTGCGCCTGGGAGATTTGGAGCCTCAGCTGCGACGCGATGCCATTCGGGTGGCTGTCTATCGGAGAATGCAGAGGGCTTCCGACAATGGACTGCTGCGTCACGTTGCATTGCTGCTGATGCTGCTGCTGCTGCTGCTGATGATGATGATGATGATGATGCCCCTGATTCGATCCATGGCCCTGACTCTGATTGGCAATTCCGGGCCGCAGCTCGAAAGGCTTGCTTGTGTCGACAGAGAAGGCTTGACGCAGGGACTGTATTTGTTCTTGGAGCTCTTTCATAGGTGAAAGGTCCATGCAAGTCTCCAAGAGTCTCATGTGGCGTGTGAAATAATCCTTTGCATCTCTGTTATATTCCGGCTCAGGGGATGTGAGGGCAACAAGGTGAACCATCATCGAGCTCAGAATGCTGTAGACGGCAAAGTTCAAACCTGGTCATTTTTGTTAGTCGATAGATTCGCAAGCCCACGATTTGGAAGACGCCACAGCGCTTTAGAAAGTCGAATTTAACTCACCTCTCGTCATTGAGATCAGGCCGTTGATGCCGAACTGCGATAGTAGCGCTTCTTGAACTCTGCAAATGCTCTTGGCACTGTCGTAGCAGACATTCATGTGCGGCTTCCAGTCTCCAGAAGATGCGAAATTTGAGGCTGCCATGAGCTGCGGACGGCGAAGGAGGATTAGACCCAAATGGTAGTAGCAGTGAAGATTTCCGGTGAAGTGATCTGGTAACCAGACTTCACCACCATCTTCCGGATAGCGAAGGCGCATGCCCGGCGGGAGATCCTCGAGCCACTTGGGCAGCTGCGAGTTGAGGGCGGCCAGACCAGGGTCAGCGCGCCAATTCTTCTTCTTGCGAATTGGTGCATAAGCATTTGTCAGATAGCGAACGTTCCGCAGCACTCTGACCATATACGTGTAGTTGTAGGACACCTGGTATTCATCGTCAAGCGCTCCTGGCATGGGCTGTGGGATGTTGAAGTCAACCGAGTCGAGGTCGACGCTCATGTCGTACCTTGCCTGTGGGCCAGCGATCATCTGTTCGATTATGAAAACCGTCTGCCAAATACGCGTCCTCACGGCACATTCGGTGGCGTCGAAGTTGCAGCCGTCGCCGTTGCTGTGATCCAGGTGATGGGTGTCGAGTTCAAGGTCCTTGCCCATCTCTACCAACGTCTTCACAGTCATCCACGACCTATAGAAGTAGCCCCGCTTTGGCGCGTTCTCTCTCGCCTTCATCAAGATTATCAGTGCCTGTAAAGTGCTGAGCCGCGGCACGTCCATGAAGCACCGCTCGTGTCTGCTCGCCATTGCGAGCCAGCTGGCGCCCAGAGCTGGGTCTGAGTCCGACAAGCGGCCAGCACAAGCAAAGATGGCTTCGAGGAGCAGTGGCGATATGGAGTTCCGGTTGCTGTTCCATTGCTGATAAAAATACGACTTGCTGATTACTGGGATGTACGGATGGATTTCGCGGAAGAATATGTCGAAATATTCCGTTGCTATCAGATCGTTAGGCATCAGCGCTTCTGGGATGCGAACAGTGGCACCCGGTCTCGTCGGTAATTGAATCTCTTGCTCTTCTAGAGCAGGCGCCTCCGCAAGCTTCTGCTTCTGATGATAGATGTATGGCGCAACTCCGGCCTCGTCAATCTTCAGCTCTCCCAAAGCTTCGCTGATGGCTGAGGTTTGGGACTCTGCTGGTGGCCAGGTCTCTTGGCGCTGGGGAAGCTGGATCGGGTGACTTGAGGGAATCGATCGGTACGATGGTGGAACACCATGGAAGTTTGTATCGTTGGAACTCATGGGAACGGAAGTTGTACTCCGATGCCTCATATGCTGCAGCGAGGGTCTGTGATGTAGCGAGGCATATGTGGGGCTTGTGCTGTCAAATCCCATCGGCTGGCTCACGCTGTAGCTCGTCATGGGCGGCTGGGGCATGTAGCCACCTTCGTCACCCGAAGCATCACTGGAGTCGAAGTCGAGGACCTTCTCCAGACCCGAAGCACTGACGTCTGAAGTAGTCGACCTTGCGTAATTGACCGTGGGCGGTATGCATTGCAGCTTCAACCGGACACAAGCTGCGCAAGGCCAAGAGTTTGTTGTGGCGGCGTCACACTTGATCTTGCGACGTCGACAACCTTCACAGGCGCGCATGACCTTGAGGCGTTTGTGTCTATTGTGTTCATCGACAAACACATAGTCTGAGAAGAGAAGACTCCGGTCAGTGCCCGCCAGTTGCAAAACATGACTACTTTTTGAGGGTGGATCAACCTACTCTTCTTGCTGTACCCCAAACCAGTCTCGGGAGCAGCAAACTGGAAGTCTGAGATCGTCGTCTGTGGGAGGATGGGTCGCCCTGCTGGACGGCTGGAAGTTGCCATCTTGGCTGATAGGCTCGGACGAGCTCTGCCGAAGCTGAGCAGACGACTTGCTCAAGCGAGGATGCTAGAGAGAGAGAGAGAGAGAGAGAGAGAATGCTAAGCAGTGTACGACAAGACTGGATCTGATCCTGTGATTGCTGCTTGCTGCTTTTGACAGATGCCTCTTCTGCGCGAATAATGTCGTCGATTGAATGGACGTCGAGGTTCGAAAGGAATAAAGGATGGACGAGAGTATGTTTAAAGGGCCAGATGGAGGGAGAGTCTGGATAGGCTGGATAAGGCGGAAATGTTGGAAGGCCAAACAAGGGACCGCGTGCAGGGGCCAGTCAGGTTGGACAGGAAGATGAATGGAGCCTGATGGATGAGTATACGGACGAAGGCGCAGAAGCCCTCCGCCTGATCGGGAGATCAGATGTAGGAGTCTAGAAAGAACTCGCTGGGTTGGCCTTGGCTTGTGCTCGCCACACCCCGGCTCTGACCTGTGAGACGGAAGGTAGCCGTCGTGTGCGCGTACGCGTGAGTGTGGGCCAATGTTCCCGACGAAGGAGTATTAGAGAAGAATAATGCTTGCAGCAGAAGACGGGGACTTTCGGCTCGAGAGGTGTCTGCTGGTATGTTCCCCGAAATGGGCTGCTTGTGGCTTGACACAAGAAGGGGAGGGGGCTCAAGGAGAAGGCTAGATAGCGTATATGTATATACAGGTCAGTTTTTTACCAAGAACAAAGGAATTGTCTGGCTTCATGGGTTAATTAACGCAGTGACAGACGCGGCGACAGCGAACAGCAACACCACTACCCTCCCTGGTGGACTCCGATGGCACGGATTGGATAGTGGCGGTGTTTGTGAGGATGGGAAAAAGAGAAGCTGGCCTATGCGACAGAAATTATGACGACAATGCTGGGGTTGCCTGTCAACGCAAACATAAAACACGCTCTGCTTTCTATTTTTCTTTTCCCTTTTTTGGACTTTCAAGACATGAAAATGGGAATTGCTGGGTCAGCAGGGGGGCAAGGAACGGAGATGGCCAGCTATCGCAAGGTCGGATTGATCATACGGAGCGCTCCGTCGACTGTAACGTGCTTGCCGATGACACTGCAATCCAGCAACAACATCTGACAAGGCTAGCGAACGGCAGGCTCTTAGTCAGCGATGCGTGCCCGCACACTGAGAGGAAAGGTTGTGAAATTGCCGAATAGACGAGGCGTAGGGCTTGCTCAAACGAGGAGGCAGAGGCTGTATCCAAAAGTGACACCCTATGAGCGGAAGGACCCAGCCTCTTCGTAGGTACGGAGACAAAATGTTTTGTCTCTCGCAAAGCTGTGACAATACCTCGTTGCAGCCGGGTGTGTGTCGCTGGTGGCGAGGCTTGATCCCCGTTCCAGTCGCTGTCGCGTAAGTGATGTGCTTTCAAAGCGTTTGCGCGTATGCACGCACTCAGCCTGAGAGTGGCACAGACAAGAAAGAGTCGCAAGGCGCAGAGTATGGTGATAGTGCTGGCAGAACGACGGTAGCCGAGGGTGAGCAGCGAGTTTGCCGGCCTACTCTGTCGTTCAGAGAAAAATGATCAGGACAATCTGTAGGAGAACAATGTGGTGCCAGCCGCGCCAGGCGGATGCTGCCTCGAAAGCCTGCAGTGGTGCAGCAATGTCTGGAGTGTGAGACGTGCGCCAGGATCCGGCCCTGTGAGTACGGATGGATGCTTTGTAAGGGCGCAGAAACGCAAAGTGCTGGAGTGTGAGGAGAAAGTGGTCGAACTGAGAAAACAGCGATAATGCGAGGAGAAGTCCGAAATTCCTGGCCAAAGCGCTCTACAGCCCCCGTTCTGTGCGGCTGCTTTTGAATGTTAGTACGATTAGAGGCAACCCTTCTGTCGTTCGCCCCGGCGGCGGGAGGGGAAAGGGCTAGGCACTGGGTTAAACCAGCAGGCAGGCGAGAAGCTATGACGATTGGGTGAATGCCTTGTTTCAAGAAAGAGAGGTGACTGTAGACTATGAGAGAGAAGCAGGGGCGAGCAGTTTTCTTTAAGAGAAGTGAAGGGAGAAGAGACAGACCGGTTACACGGCAGAAGGTCGCACACATGCTCACACGCTCACACGCACGCACGCACGCACGCACACAGAGATTTCGCTTCCTCGCTGCCACGACAGATACAGGCGGACTTGGAAGACAGGCACGCAACGCGGCTACTGACCTTGTGAATGTGGACCTCTTTCTGTGACGCAGCAACTTAAAGAGACGAGTGTGGAGTGACACTGGCATTTGGATACCTTCCGATTATTAGTACTACTAGCAGCAATAATGCTAGTGCTAGTAGTCTGTGGCTGTCTCAAGCGCCATTACAGAGGACTTTGGAAGCAGTATTCGGCGGCGAAGCCAGCAGATTCCCTCAACGGATGACAATTTTAGGTGATTTTGGGAAAGAGCGATGAGTGAATTGGAGGCGCTGTAACATAACTGCCAAGTGGGGAAAGAGCGCTGGAGCGTACAGACGGCAAAGTCTGTGGGGGGGGGAGGAGGAGGAAGACAGGAGGGCCCGCAGTACCTGGAAACAGCAGGTACGACTATCGGGTACAATCTTCAAGAGAATGAGTCGAGAAGACACTGGCAATGATGGTCCAGGCGTTCCCGAGTGATATCGACCTGGTCTCCACCTTTTGCCGCTCTCCCCAGGCTCAGGCTTTACACTACTGTAAGATTCTGTCATAAAGCATCATGTCCTAGTTGTACTAAATGCACCACCCTCATTCCATGGTGAGTGATCAGGTTTGTCTTCATCCCATAATATTTCACCAACCGCGACTGCTATCAGTGATGGGACACAGAGACATGACGGTCAAGGGGAAGGCGCGGATCTTGATCGACCCTCCTCCGCTCCCCCTGACACCTGTCTGATGTTAGGGCATCTCAGCCACCTGAAATGGCCTGCTTCGCTGCTGCTGCTGCTGCTGCTGCTGCTGCTGCTGAATTTCTCATTTCCAATACACTAGTGGCCGACTCTTGCACGTGCTTCCTTACCGAGCAATAAAGGTCTGCAAGAGAAGAGCCCTGAGAAGTATGGTACAATGTTGGGAGCTGCTTGTTGAGGGTATCTGGAGCTCAAGTTCGCGAGATTCTGAGGAGCGACGGGAGAAAGTACTCGATGCTGCTTCCACGGCACTTTTTGCCCGCCGTTGGATGTGGTCGACACCAGTGAGAAGCTCAGCCAGTAGCATGACCGAATCTTGTCGGGTCTTACGGGTCAACGCCTCCATGGCGTGACGGCTGATTCGAATTATTTCTCATCTTTTCCCTTGCCATGCTCCTTATTCTTCGACAATCTTCTCTCTATCTTTGCCTTCAGGTGGCGTTCACACCTCTTTTCGTACTCTACTGAAGCAGTACTCACATCAGAAGTCATAGATACTGTTCTGTTCATTATTTCACCTTGGGCTTCTCCTGCAGCTGGCTGGTAGCGCGGGGAGGGGGAGGGGGGTTTAGCTGGGTCAATTGCAGACCCTGCCTGGGGTGAAACCCCCCTCCCTCCCCCTCCCCTCCTGGCAAGGCCCCTATTTGCTGCAAGGCTCGCTTGGCAGGCTGGTTGGCATCTGACGCCTAGCGGGCGACCCTGCGCTTGCCCGCACGCTCCCGTTTGATAGTGCTTATACGCCCCCGACCACGGGCTTCAGAGGGTCTACCGCTACTAGTAGCTGTTGCGCTTTTCCTCTCCCCCATCATCGTAACATTTAGCTTATCTAGACTACTTGGAGGTACTTTTCTGCTGGACAGTCCACTCTCCAAGCTGCAGCACCTCCAGTAATATAGAATTTTGATTTGAGAGTCTTCAATCACAGGGATGATAGCACCTACCAAGTTAGCTTAGGCACATTTGGTGATGTACTAGAACCCCGGCTGCTCGAAACACCGCGAAGCCATCTTTCCCATGCTCAGAGCAAGTGATTGGTCATGGAATCCCCGCTATCCACGGGACAGATCGACTGTTTGATTTCTGCCACCCAAATGCTCCTCTGCCACTAACGACCAGCGTGTTGCCTGCCCAGATGATCTACGGTCTGCCACAGGGAAGGGGGCCCCCCCTCTCAGCTACGATCCCGTGGATTTCCTTGGAACGCCAGCTCGAAGACGGCAGGTGATCGCTGGTACCTGCTGGAGCCAGAGCATGGTGTTTTCTCCCAAACGCGCCCGGCCACGTAGCGCAGCAGTACAGCAGTACAGCAGTACTTCCATTAGAAATCACATTCGGAGTCTTCTGGCCGGCACTATTTTCGCCAGAATGCTGAATGAAGACCAAGGACAGTCCAGAAAGGGCCAGTGAGTTTATTCTCTCTTAATCTTTATTTTTTCTAAACCGGTTACTATTCTTTTAGGTACTCATCACGATTACGGCAAGAATCCGGTGATAACACGTATACTTGCACCGTCAAGCTCGTCTGTTGCTTTGTCACGCGTTGAAATGGAGGGAAGTAGCTGTACCGTTCTGCATCATATCAAACACCGGGTCTCCCATATCAAAACAATATCAAGGGGATGGAAAGTAGAGAATACCGTCCCGTTGTAAGCTATCCATCGTTCGTGCTTAGAGGGGTAGGTAGTTAAAAGGTACCTACGCTCTTCAGCGATTCGTGCCCGCAATAATAAAAGCCATCAATTCCCAACAAGAAGTCTGAATGGCCGAGATCAGTCCCTCGCTTCCTACACGACCGTGGCTGCTTTCATTTATCGCCATGTGAATTTTCACACGCCACAAGTATCTACTACTACTACTACTACTACTACTACTACTACTACTAGCAACCGACAGCTTGAAGCTGGTTGTCCTGTGAGCAAGCGGTTCGTTCTGGGTTTGTCCAATTGTTCCAGCCGCTGACTGCCTTTTTCTTCGGCCCGACATTAGGGTTGCCATTAGTGGGCCACTAGGCCTCTAGGAGCCGGACGATAAAGCTGTCATGCTATCTTTCCGTCGGTGCGAGATGGGCTCTGGCCGCTGCGACCAGTCCTTAATTACAAAATGCACCATCACTTTCAACTATTTTCGTGACCATAATGGCCTCCTATTCGCTTCTGTATAAGTTTACAGCAATTGCAATCGTGCAGAGCTCATAAGCAACAGCTGCAGAATCACTATCACAAGAGGATGCTCGCGCGTTCCGATTTGAAAATGCACAAATATTCACCAGGGTTAGCCTGGCTGTGGAGGGTAGTAGACTTTTATCAAAACACCCGCCTAGGTAGCTAGCCGTCAATCGCCTGTTCGAGCCACCAAAAAAAAAAAAAAAAAAAAACATATCTACACCAGACTCGACTTTTGCCCTGGCGACTACGCAGATCGCAGGTGAAGGATCTCCTTAGACATTCAGCAGCCCAATATAAAGTGCTAGAAGCAGCCATCTTGAAGGTAAATTCAAGGTCACAACATGACCTGCGCGTGTCACTCGATGATCAACAAGCTTTCATCCGCGCTTCCCATCACTAATTTAATGCTAGCATCAATCACCTGCTAGCTTGCTCCTTGGTCTCATGTATCATAGCTGTATACCTGGGCTACCCCATCATCGGCGTCTTTGGATCAAGAAACTGACTCGGGCGAGGAGCTAACGGTTTCGTGGATGATCCCTGACAAAAGGCGAGGGTGCTGAGGCAATGGCCATGCGGATTGGTTCAAGCGTAGTTGATCAACTGGTACGGTTTGTACCTGCTTCTTGCGCATGCGCTTTGCATGTTAATGTTCGCGTTCACCGGCGCCAATAGCGCGGACCATACGCTGCCACTACTACCAGTCCGAAAACCACCGGATGAAAATGATGATGCAGCTTACGGCCTTAGCTACAACCGCACCCAAATCCTGCACAGCACAGCGCTAGTGCTACTGGAAGACACCGCTCGAAAACTGTCACATGACCCGTATCAGCAGCCGAGCTGCATCCGAACCTTGGCTACATCTGAACATACCTACGAGACCCGGACACAAACAAAGCTCTTCAAATGCAGCGGGCAAAGTGCGACAGGCTGTACGGTCAGCCTCAGCCTAACCGCATGCACATTTCGGGCCAGATCGCTTACAATTGCGACCGTGCGAGTCTGTATCAGCATGAGCAACGGAGTACATAGGTAAGCAGATGACCTTCGCCCATCTCCGAGGGTCAGTATGTGTCGGGCCACCATCTGGCCCTGCCTCTCTTGCTATGCAAGATTTCGCGGAAACAGAAAAACGACAGGGACGAACGAATCGACAGAGAATTCATTGGTGGCAGATAATGCGCTTTCAGACAATTGCCTCTCGTGCCATGATAACAAGATTACCGATTACGAGTCTCGCGTGCCCTTTCCTGAAAATATGGCGAGGTGTTTCCATTGTTGGCTCTCTTGCAATGCAACTTTGCCACCAAACCCTAATCAAGCTGTCAACATTCAGTTGACGAAGAACATGCTACATGTCACGTCTTCTGATCAACACGCGTTAACGAAGTGATGTATGTTCAGGTTTCCCCCCTTTTTGGTTTTATTTTCTTTTACACATAGAATCTACAACTGGAGAACAGCTCAACCCTGTATTGCTGATATAAAAACGCAGATTCAATAAATATACGATTTGATGTAGAAAGGCCATTGGCACGATCAATAAATGTCGCTCACTGCTGTTATTATCGTCCCTGATGTTGCATAACCAAGATGTCGACTGATATCTGATTGGCAAATCCATCATTGTCTATAAGAACTTTCCTTGAAATTCTTGCGAAGCAGAGTCTAATTCCGAATTTTCTACATGAACGGATCTTCCTTCAGAGGCTGTAGGCGGATGAGCCCATTGGCAGTGACTCGTGCATCGCTTCATTGCTGCTCTTTGTGGCAGCGAGTGACAGCTAGACATTCCAGAGATGTGACCACTGCGCCTATGTTCTATGGCAAAAACCTCGTGACGGTGGAGACGAGGACGCAATGCCACACTCCCGCAACGGATCGGTCCTACGTCTGGATCTCTGCTACGACATTCTGATATAGATCTAGTGTGATATACCCAAGAGCCAAATGGTGGCATCGTACTCACCTGGCTGCTCAAAAAGTGAGACATCGCGTCTCCCCGGAATTTCTTTTTTTATTGCGAAACAGCAAAGCAATCTTTAAGGGTATCAGGTCTCTTGCTTCTTAAAACTTTTCTTCTCCTGCCTCTTGCCGCAGAACTCTGGTACCACCCATGCTTTTAGCTCAGCAGCCGGCGGGCCGATACGGGACATTCATGCAGAGTCCGTGTTGTAACATGCCGCATCCACCTGTAACCACGCGGTTCATAGGAACAAAAATATGTCCGCAGAACCTGCATAATTGCAGCAGAAGCTGGTCCAACTCGTTGCGACACATGGCATACCACGTGGTCAGTACAGGGGTATTCTATCTTCCCTATAGGGCGCTGTACCATGGAGACAAGAAGATGCATCTCGTTCAGTAACTTGCATCAGAATCGGAGCAGCATGTCCGGGAGTCGTGGCAGCGGACATCACTCCGAAAGCGATCCCCGCAGCATTCACCGGAGTTGCTCACCGCAGGTACGTACTCCCCACCTAGCGTCGCAGAAGCAGGCCTTGGCATTGTCCTTCGGTGACTTTTCGCAGCATTCTTCAAGGTTTGCCACCAGCAGGCTGGGCTGTTCCTCAACCTGAAAAGGTATGTTGATCTTTCGCAGTGAAAGCTCGGTGTGTGACAAGAGCTAGCGCTTCTGCTTAGATTCTTCTATAGCGAAAGTAAAATCTGCAGACAGCATGCCCTTCACCTACCACGTGAGTGCTTTGCTGGCCACTGTTTACACATCGAACCATTCTTGCTGCAGAATGTTAGATTAGGGGCAACGAACTCATGAGTCTAACCATTCTTTCCCCCAGTTGTTCAGTAAGGCCTCTTTAACCAACGAAGAAACGACGACATGACGAGGAGTATGCTGGCAGCGGCGCGCTGCAGCAGGCGCTGCAGATCATGCTTGGCGGGATCGAGCTGCAGGATCCTTGAAGGACCAGCCAGATATCACTCTGCCACGAATCCCACCCACTCGCAGTAGAAAGACTCAGTACATTCACGAGAGGCTTATGTAGCCTCAGCAAGGATTACATGTGTCTCTCACCTCTCAGAGACTTTTTTTTCCTCGCCATCTTGTGGGCTGATGGAACAAGGCAGATAAGGCGGCGAGGGAGAGCTGTCCCTCCGGTTTAGGGTTAGCCGCGGGGAGCTATGAGTAGCCGGCGTGGCCTGATGCTACTGAGGCTTGAGTGAGCGAGTATCGGTGGGAGAAAAAAAATCAAAGCATTTGCAGCTCTACTTCACGTATAAAATTCAAGAAAGCTCGATTTCCTCTATCTACTGCTGCAAGGATACTCATCGCCTCCTTTTCTGCCTGTGACCACGATCCAATCTTTGCAAAGCTAGCTTGCTATTTCTCCTGTTCTCTGATATTTTCCACACAACATGGCTCCACCTCCAGTCTACATCGTCTCAGCAGTGCGTACGCCAATTGGCCAATTTCAAGGGTATGCAGCAACTCAAGTCCTTTGCCACCAGATCAGATGATACTGACGATCCCAGATCACTTTCTAGTCTGAGCGCAACGCAGCTCGGATCTGCCGCGGTCAAAGGTAGGCCAAGAGAGGATGCATCAGACGCAGAACGTCTATCGTGATATCTACCCCGCAAATTGAGACTGACAAAGACCCTTCTCCAGCTGCCGTCGAGCGTGCAGAGGGCGTCAGCCCTGAGGATGTGGAGGAAATCTTCTTTGGCAATGTGCTGTCAGCAAAGTGAGTGAATACGAGCTGTTGTGTCTCCTCGTCGTCGTCCTCCTCCTCCTCCTCATCATCCTCCTTGTCCCCAGTGCCTGCGTGGCAAAAAGAGGCGAAAGTGAGAGTTTGTCGCTGACTTGGCCCGCAACAGTCTTGGGCAGAACCCCGCCAGGCAGGCTGCTATTGGTGGCGGTCTGAAGGACACGACTCCCGGAACAACGGTCAACAAGGTGTGCGCATCAGGCCTGAAGGCGACCATCTTCGGCGCGCAGGCGATTCTCACCGGCAGCGCGGATATCGTCGTAACTGGTGGCTGCGAGTCCATGTCCAACGCGCCACACTACCTGCCCACTCTGCGATCCGGCAGCAAGTTTGGCAACACGGAGCTGGTGGACGGCATCCTGCGCGACGGTCTGACGGACGCTTACGACAAGAAGCACATGGGCCTGGCAGCAGAGGAGTGCGCGTCAGACCATGGCTTTGACCGCGAGGCGCAGGACGAGTACGCCATCCGGACGATCAAGAAGGCTCAGGCGGCCGCGTCAAACGGCTGGTTCAGCGAAGTGATTCCCGTGACGGTCAAGGGCACGCGCGGAAAGCCAGACACTGTCGTCGACAAGGACGAGAAGGCCCAGATGCCGCTGAATGTGGAGAAGCTGAAGAGCATCAAGCCGGCGTTCGTGACAGACGGCAGCGGCACAGTCACCGCACCCAACGCCAGCCCGCTGAGCGACGGCGCCGCCGCGCTGGTGCTGGCGAGCGAGCAGGCAGTCAAGGAGAAGGGCCTGAAGCCCATCGCCGTGATCCGCGGCTGGGGCGACGCGGCCAAGCAGCCGAGCAAGTTCACCACGGCACCCGCGCTGGCCATCCCCAAGGCGCTGAAGCATGCTGGGGTCGACGCCTCAGCAGTTGACGCCTACGAGATCAATGAGGCCTTCAGCGTCGTCGCCCTGGCCAACCTCAAGCTGCTCGGCCTATCGGAGGACAAGGTGAACCTCAACGGCGGCGCCGTCGCGCTCGGCCACCCGCTCGGCTGCAGCGGCGCTCGCATCCTCACCACCCTCGTTGGCGTGCTACAGCGCACCAAGGGCAAGCTCGGCGTCGTCGGCATCTGCAACGGCGGCGGTGGCGCCAGCGCCATGGTTGTGGAGTTGCTGTAACTTGGTCTCTTTGCACCGCTGTCTGTTCACACCGTCGCATCATACAAGCCAATGAACAGATGAAAGGACAATTAAGTGACGAGCTAGCAAGGATATGCTGGCATCACTACTACAGCGTCATGGGTCTGTTGGAGATGACCGTTTGCAAAGAAAAAGCAAGAAAAATTCCCTTTTTCCGTATAGATTAGAGCACGCCGCACTGCCCCTCCGCAGAAGGTAGATCAGGGCAGGGCAGGGCAGGGCAGGGATATTGGCGTTCAAAGGAAACGGTCTCGAGAATATATATATATATATAAACAAAGTTCAACGCAACGCACTCATCAAGCGTCATAAATCGCATCGCGCACTATACTGTGTCTCACGTCTTCTCGCATTTGCCAGTTCAGCTACCTGACAAAAATCCCATGACACCCCAGCAGACGCGCACGCACACATACAGAACCGTCGATGGTAGACCCACCCGTCCACAAACAAACATGGTGTGCGACCCAGCCAGACTCGGCGCCCACCTATTCCTGCCCCCTTTCTTTTAAATTTTTTTTTCAACTTCCTCTGACCGTGAGTACTGGAGCATCCTGACCTCCGGATCTCATCACGCCCTTTACCGTATCTGGTGTGATGATGGATGCGAAGGCGAGGAACGCCGCTGCTACCTTTGCCACATTGGGGTAATTGTAAAGTCGCAGGATTTGACAATCGACATGTGAATTGGCAGTGAAGCTGAGGCGATGGCGGTGGTGATGAATTCGACGCTTCGTTTAGCTTTCCTTCTAGGCTAGCTCGAAGAACATGTTGACCAGTCATTACGTTCCATCTGCTACTCTTACAAACCAAAGTGATAGTAAGCGCGAATCAATCAAAAGGGTCCAGGTCTGTTTGAAAGTAATAGGTAGTAGATATTTAGGTCTAGTTTGAAAAGGCAAAAGGATAACTCCGTCTAATATGCAATGCTTTCTTTTCCATCCCACTCAATCAATCCCCAGAATATACTGGAACTCGCTCGAGTCCCAAAATTAGGGGGGTTTTCTCTCTTGTAAAACATTAGTCCATCAAATAATTTCTCTCATCACCAGTCCGTGATCCCGTCAGATCGTGGCGCAAATCCTCGCTCAGATGGAGCCAGAGTCCTGGATCTGCAGGGTGTAGGTCCACGAGTTGCGGCACTGGTAGTTGTCGCCGCCGGACAGGCCGCCCTGGTAGGTGGCGTAGATGCTAATGTCCAGCTCCTGGGTGTAGAGAGAGCAGTAGGTGCCGTGAGGCTTGCCGTTGCGGTGCAGGTAGTAGGCGTTGAACATGTTGCAGGCGCTGTAGGCACCCTTGCCGCTCTTGCCGGCCGCGATGGCAGCCGCCTTGTTGGCTGCGTTCTGCTTCAGGGCAAAGTCGCTGCAGACCTGCGGGTTGAAGGGGCCGGGGAAGAACTGGGCACCGAGCCACCACTTGGGCGCGTTGATGGCCTTGCCATGGCAGTTCTTGGGCGGGCCCCACGGGTGACCCCAGCCGCCGCCTGGAGGCTTGCCGGTGGGCTTGCTGACGGCGGAGGTCTTGGTGGAGGTGGGGGTGGTGGGGCTGCTGGTAGGGCCGGCCGAGGTCACGCCAGCGCTGGTGGCGGTGGTGATGGTGTTGACGCTGGTCGGAGTATCAGCCGGGGCGGAAGATGTGGAGACGGAGGTGGTGGCGGTGGAGGATGATGGGTCGGGGCCGACGGGGCCGGTCGGGTCAGGAGGGGTGGTGACGTTGGTCTTGTCGTATCCGTTGGAGCCGGTGATGACGACGTGGAAGTCGTGGCGGTACTCGCCCTGGTTGGTGGCAGTGCTGGCGTCCAGGTTGGAGCCCCAGAGCGTGCACTTGATGCTCGTCATGGAAGCCGGGTTGGGGCAGTAGTAGCCCCAGACGGTGGGAGCGGTGCTGTCGTTGTTGGTGGGGTTCAGCGAGGGGTCACGCTCAAAGTAGATGTTGAAGGCAGTGCAGAGCTCCTTCTGGTCACAAGCAGCAGCGCACTGGGCCGGGTCGTAGGTCTGCAGGGTGAGCAGGCCCAGGTAAGACTGAGCGCTGGAGGCGGCGTTCAGGTCAGTGAAGGTCTCAGTGTACTGGGTGCCGTCGGCGGCTGGGATGGCCGAGGGAGCAGCCGAGGCCGACGCGTGGAACGGTGCGTAGGCGAGGAAGGCTGAATCGGTGTCAGGGGTAGGCACCGGCCCATATCCGTCAGGCTGAGGAGCGCACTGGAGACAAGGTCAGAATGTAATCCAAGAAAAGAGGAAAGAAAAAAAAAAAAAAGCCGGCGAGAGTCAAATGGGGGGAAAGAGTCAACTTACAGGGTCTTCTGGGTTGAGGAAACCGCAGTAGGTGCCGTCCTCAGGAGTGGTGGGGCAGGCAGTAGCAGAAGACGAAGTGCGGGTGGCACCGGGGACGCAAGTCTCGATAGCAGGGTAGCAAGGAGAGTATGGCTGCGAGATCACAGAGGTCGGGCCGGTGGGGATGCTGACGAAGGAGGTGGTGGTGGGGCCAGCCGGGGTGGTGGTCGGGGCAGCAGTGGTGGAGGTGGAAGTGATGGTGGTAGGGGGCTGAGCCGGGGCAGACGAGGTGCTGGTGCTCGTCGGGCTAGCGGTGGAGGTGCTGGTCGGGACCGTGGTCGGAGGCTGGGTGGGGACGGAGGTCTTGACGCTGGTCGGGGCAGCGGTGCTGGTCGAGGTAGGCTTGGGCGAGCCCGGGCTGGAGCAGATCGGGGCGGTGATGCCACACTGGGACGGGGCAGACTGCGATGGGCCGATGCCCAGGTAGAAGATGGCGTTGAAGCCGATGACGTTGTACTTGGAGGGGTTCTTCTTGCAGGTGAACTTGCCGGCGTCGTAGCCCAGACCGATGTTGATGTTGACCGAGTTGGTAGCGAACTTGACGGTCAGGATACCAGTGGCGGAGGCGTAGCTGTAGCTCTTGACGGTCTCGTAGAACTCGATGGCGTTGCCGCTGCTGAAGCCGTAGACGCGTGCACCGAAGTTGGAGTTGATGGCGTAGACCTGAGTGTCCATGTGCAGGACGGCGGAGGCATCCTGGAAGTGGATGCTCTGGCCGGGCAGGCAAGAGCCCTTGGTCGGGTTCTGGTAGACACCTGTGCCGTCCTCGAGGTAGAGGGTGGCGCCGACGCCGAGCTGCCAGCATCCGGAGCCGTAGATGTTCTGGACGTTGTGGAAGGCGACGTTGATCAGGCGGAAGGCGCCGTGGTTGAACAGGTTGGCGCCCTTGCTGGTGCCCGGGGTGAGGGTCGGGTTCCTCCAGACGAAGCCGGCGCCCTTGTTGTCGTAGTACTGCTCGAAGGAGATCAGGCCGTAGTTGTAGCTATCAATGTCGTTGTAAAGCTGGTACGTGCAGCCACCGGTGTCGCCACGACCGCACCACTGCACGGTGCCGTTGTTGATCATGGACCGGATGTACCAGTCGTAGGTGGGGGCGGAGGCGGAGCCGAAGTCGTTCAGCTGGATCAGGGCGCCAGCAGAGTTGATCAGGTTACCATTGCTGGAATCGTGGCCAACCCAGTCGCTGGTCTGACCTCCAGCGAAGGGGTTAGACTTGAGGTAGGACGTCTGGCTGACGATGAGGCTGCCCAAGTTGTTGATGTTGCCGAGGAAGCTGTGGGTGGAGCCGCCAGAGATCCAGTAGGAAGCGCCGGCGGCAACGCCGGAAACCTGGCCGGAGGTGCCAAACTTAGCATTGAAGGCACTGTCGATGGTGGAACCGAACGAGATGGCATTGGAGGCGCCGCCAAAGAAGCTGCCCAGGATGGAGTTGGCAGTGTTGCCGAAGACGTCGAAGATGCTGCCGCGGGCAGCAAGCTCGCGCTTGCTGTTGGAGGCACCAGCGGTGGCCACGGGAGTCACGGCAACGTTGGTGAGGAGGGTGGCTGTCTGGACAACCTGACCGTTGTCTGCCGGGCCGTTGGCGACGGTAGGGGCAGCGGCGATCTGGGCAAAGTCGAGCTGCTGAGGCATCGGGTTGGCTGCGGCCATGGCGGCCAGCAGGCCGCTGCCAATGAGGGAGGGGCTGGATCGCATCTTTGCCGGTGGCAGAAGAGTACTGCTCCGCTCTGGGTATGATCAGAGGAAGGTGAGGGAGAGGAGGAGGAGGAGGAGAATGGAGGAGGAAAGACGAGTTGTGATGATGAGGATGGCCGGTAGTGACGACGGGGGGGGAGCAGGAAGCCTTCTAATATAGCAAGATGAGAGCTCTCGAGATGTCCGGTTGAAGGGTCAGCCAGGCACTCAGGCCCAGATGCATGTACACGCCCAAAACTGTCATCGACGTCGACATTGTGGAAATAATGCAATGGTCAACAGCAGCATCGTAGGGCTTGGCCTCCAGTCTCCGCGGTCAACGATTGCTCACAGCAGCTGAGGCCAGGCGAACCCGCGCTGCGCACCGACCATGGCCGAGCATTGTCGGCGCAGCCACCGGCTTCAAGGTACCGCGGGTAAAGCATCGGCTGTCCAAAGCATCTCACAGATCCAGATCGCGAAGAGCTCTCCCCTGAATATCCAGGCACAAGCCATGAGCTTGCGCCGGCTCGGCTAGCTCGGTCGTGACGTTCTCGTTACAAGGCCATATCCTATTCTGGAAATCGGTCGGGCAGTTGCCTGGCATCTTTGCATGTTGCGGCGTCGTAACTGTCAGTGCAGGTGTCATGTTGGGAGAACGTTAAGCTAGTGCTTGTGCACAAAACTGTATGATGCCCAGCAATCCACTTTGACTGCTGGATCACGATCATTCTGCTGTACGAACTCATCCTTCCAGTCGGGTCAATCATGGGCAGTAGAGAGCCGAGGCGTAGGGAATGAAAGGAGAGGGGCACTCGATGGAGAGACATCACGATGCCGGAATGTGTCTGCCGACGGGACAAAGGCCAGCGTGGAATAATTGGATCGCAGAACTGACACAGAACCGTCAACAATGGAGATGGTGAAGACCAACGTGGGCGCGAAAAGGTGCGTGAGGCTCTCATCGGATCGAAGGTCCATGGAATTGCAATGTCTCGGCAGCTTCCAGGCAAGCCCATCAGCAGACAGTGCCTCCCTCCCTCCCCCAGGGGAAGACAGCGTGTGCTCCCACCAGAGTAGGGGAGAGGCGAGAGCGTGAGAGCGTGAGGGCAGAGGTTGTGTACGGTGGTGGTGATAGCCCGTGCTCATCGAACAGAGCTAAGCGGTTGGTACTGGTCTAGGTACATCGGTCCGGCAGCCGGCCGCATGCTCGTAATCCGATTTTGGTCGAGTAGCCAGCCATAGCTCGAGATCTAGTCCAGCTCTTGTCAGCTCCGAGCCTGTACAGCAAATTTGATTGGGCAGACAAATCAGCCTAAATCTTCTTTCGCTCCAAGCAGCTCGCAAACCAGGCACGAAAGCTTTTGGCTCTCATCTGAGACCATATGACGATGCACAACAGATCGACCTCGCTTCGCGGCTCTGCGGGCCAAAGGCCAACCCCCCCCTCCCTCCCGTCTAGAATTGTGCAGGGATCTTGCTCAAGTACCGGCAGCACGCCGGCAACGTACCGACGGCAAGACGACCATAGCGCCCACACTTGATAAAAAAAAAAAAAGAAACAAAAAACCGGTGGGATAGCGCCAACAGGAAAAATGATTGTGGTAGTATTGGAGCAATGGCACAAACAGACAGGTAGAGCAGGAAAGTATACGGGACAGAAAGAGAAAAAGAGGTGATGGTCGACGTGGAAGGTCGGAACGAGCCAGGAGCCCTACCACACACAGAGCTGAGGAGATTGGTAGATTTCGGAATCCAACTCCAGCGATTCTGGACCTTTCCTTCCTCATTTCAGTGCACTTGCCCCTTGCTGCTCCTCCACCCCTACATCGCACCTGCCTTTTGCCAGCGGCCTCGGCTCATGCTCCGACCTGGCCTGTGTGGCGCACCACCGTCGGCGGACCGCTGTGGGTGACAAAGACGCCCCTCTGCACGGGATGGCGCCTTCTCGAGCCATGAGGCTGTGCGGAGCAAATTGCTGTGCTTGCTGCGTGCTTTGCTGTGCTTGCCCGATTCGTCGCTTGAGGCGCCGCCGGCGCCAAACTTGGCGTTTGCCCGAAGCAATCAATCGTGCCAGCGATGATGCCTGTCCAAGCCAGGAGCAAGCTGCTGGGGCACCCTGTGTCGCTTCTGGATCTCATTCTGCGATACCCAAAAAGGCCGCCACGCGAGGAAAACGGAGTATATCTGAAAAGCCAATTTCGTTTTTTTCCCACTCAGTACTTATTGGCTGAGCCAGAGGTACAGGAACCACCAGCACCAGCATCGCTACCAGATCTCGCGTTTGTCTCGGAGCCGAGACGAACACACACACAGGTGCCCACGCAGAGCTCTACCACAGATGCTGTACTCGTCCATGTACCGGTAGGTTCAGCAGAAGTGCGAAAGAAACATGCCACTTACGAGGTACGGCACCTCTGTGTGTATCTCGATCTCGCGTCGGACTGCGCCGGGTAAAGAGGTGGGCAAAGTTTATGCCACCAAGAAACTTATACAGCAGTAAGACGCGAGGAAGTCGCGATCTCTGCGATCGTTGACAGCTTTTGGTTCTATCCGCTCAACAAATCCGGTAATGCACGGGGCAAGAACAGCGCGCATCATGCAAGGCAGGCACGACAGGCGCCATGTTCAAATGAAGAAAGGACGAGGAGTGCCAGTGAGTGAGTGAGAAAATTTGGAAGGCACGGCTTGGTACTTGAAGCCATGGACTCCATCGTGACGTTCACGCCATAGCTCAACCGCTACCAAGCCACATGGACCGGGATTCTTGCAGGCCGCGATGCCGGCAGTGGCAGCGACATGCCGACCACATACAGCATTGGCCCGCTTTCATCAGCCATCCCTGCAGGCCAAGAAGAACTGTTGTCCACCATATGCACCCAGCGTCCACAACAGTACTATGCAGGGATTAAAAAGGCATGTGTGATTTTTTTTGGGAATTCTATTTTATAGAGGCACTGATGCTGTTGCTTGCATCCGACGGGAGGGGGGGGGGGGAGGGGACTGCTAGCTGCAGCAGCTAGCGCGCCAACCTGCATGACCTTGCTCGTGTTGAACTGCACAAGCAGCCATCCGCCATATCAGCCCCAGTGGGAGCTTGAAGTTGAGCTTGGCACAAGCGAAGTATATATCACAAATCAGAGCATCATGGCGACGAGGGGAGAATGGGGGAAAGCGCGTCGAGAACATCAAGGGTTGGGTGTTCTCACGACAGGGAAATTGGTGGAGATTTGGCGGCGGCGGCGGTGGCGGCGGACGACCGCCCGACAACTCTCTAGATCTCTTGTTTTGGTGGAGCTTGTTTGCTCACACACACCTCTACCACGCTGCTCTCAACATGCCTAGCCTGGCTCTGCTCTTTTTACGTGGGACGAGTGTGACGGGAACTTCCAGGAAGTAGCAGTCGAGCTGAGCTGGCGTCTATTGCAGCATGAGGGGTCCCGTGGCTGCCTTCTAGCGGTTCCTGGAGCTGCTGTACCTGGAGCAACTATTAGATAGCGTGAGTTATACTGGTGACTAATTCGGACTGTTCTCCGCTCTACTATACGATGTCTATGACTTTGTAAATCATCAAGGCATACTAGTATTCACCAGCTTCATCCAGAACAATAAAGGGACCCAAAAGCAAAAGTACTCTGTGAGTTGGATCTCTGTAGAAGCTTGACACGGCAAAGGACTTTCTCCATTCACTTTCATGCTATTTGCTGCTTGTCGTTGTCTTGCAACAGCTTTGGTTTTAATTTCATGTACAAAACGTATGCCTCGCTAATCACCTCTACCGCAGGGTGTAGCTTTGACCAGCGACCCATCCATCTGTCTGCCCGTATGTCTACTAGTATGTATCAATGTATCTATCTAGCTAGCTGGCTAATTAACCACGTGTTTATCCACCCATTATCCCACGTAGTAAATTAGTTATAGCAGTGCAGCGCCATTAGTTGACTACCTCTGACGTGCTCGTTGAGTCCAATTAAAAAAAGAAAGAAAAGAAAGAAAAAAAAAAGGTAAGGCACGTGACGTTATCGGGTTGTTCTCATTGCGATTTAGTAGCTAAACATGACAGCGACTCTCACTAACAAAGAGAGTGATCAACTCCGAGTCTAATACCGACCATGTTGACTTCCATGTATATCGATCGCAGCTGGCTTGAATACAACATTGATGCCATCGTAACTGATATCTTAACTACCATCACATGGAGAGCTTCTGCAGTTAGCACTCAGTATAACCTGAGTAACCTGTGTTCTATCATTCGTACATGTTCATGATTCTCAGTAGGTTTACGACAAGATATCCAAACTTTGAAATACGTTCTATTCTGTTCTCCTTCTAGCTGTTGTCCAAATTCGTAACGTTCCAAGGTGATGTACCCACGAAACTACATCCTGCAACGATCAGTGACGACCAACGCCTTCTCTATATATATATTCCCAGCTCCGTGATGACCGTCAACACGGCGACGCCTCATACGCCTCCCCCGGATCGCTCGGAACCACGCCCTGCTTGACCGCCTGAGAGTAATCCCAGCGATAATCCTGGCCCAGCTCCGCCTTCCACGACCAAAACACCCAGCCCAAATGCTGCTCGTACGTCGTCGTCTGGGCCGCCCACCAGCTCGCATAAAACTCTTTCGCGCCCGCCGAGCCCAGCGCGAACTCGCTGGCGCCGTCCGGGCTGACGGCGAGGCTCCACTCGCCGAAGAGCAGCGGCGCGTTATCGTTGGAGACATCGTCGGTAGCTGCCGCGCGGCAGGACGCGTTGATGTACGCGTCCCGCGTCGCTGGGAGGTCAGCCTTCGAGTACAGGTAATGGTGATTGTCGAAGGCAAAGCCTGACTCGGCGTCAGCAGCGCTGGCGCTGGAGGTATTCTCGCCCTGCCCGCCGCCCAGAGCACGGGTCGGATCTCCCGCGCCCCACCGACGATCCATGAACTGGATCGAGAGCGCATTGCCGGCCTGGACGCCGACATCCCTCTCCGCGTCGCGGATCGCTTTCACTGCAGCAGGGTAGTACGCGCCCGTCAAGCTATCGTGGCCCGGCGCCGGCTCGTTGACGACCTCGAGCATACCGACGGAGCTGAAGTTCGCGTTCCCGTGGACCTGGCGGGTGATCCAGGCGAGGAACTGCGTGGCCCGCGCGTACTCGACCTGCTGGTAGAACCCGGCCTGCGCGGCGTGGACGCCCGTGAACGAGGCGTTGGCCTTCTGCGCGCCGGGAACGGCGTGCACGTCCAGGATGACGTACATGTGCATAGCGGCGGCCCAGCCGCAGAGCCGCTCGAGGTAGGCGAACCCGCCTTGCGGAAAGGGCGAGGCCGGCGTGACGAGGGCTTCGTGCATCCAGTACCCGATGGGGACGCGGATCGTGTTCAGCCCGTATGAGGCCATGGTGGTCAGGTCGTCGTGTGTGATCCACCTGTCCCAGTGCTGCGTGAAGGCGCGGTTGGCTGCTTCTTGTCCGATGCCCTGCACGCACTCGGACTCGGCCGGGTAGCTGCCGCAGCCCATGGAGGACCAGGAGGACGAGGCCATCCAGGGCTCCATGACGAAGAGCGAGCCGACGTTGACGCCGCGCATCTTTTGGCTTGCCGGCACGCCTCGCACCTTGGCGATGGTTCGTCGCCCGTCTCGGATCTGTGGCTTTTTGGTTGCGCTGAAGGCTGGCTGGGCGTGGCCTTGCCGGGAGAATAGACCGACATCGTGGGGCAGCCAGGCGCTCGCGAAGAGGCTCTGCTGGAGGAGCAGGAGGATGGTGAGTGCGAGGAACTGCATCGTGCTCGTGTAGTGAGGATGTTTCGTTGTCGTCACGTCGTAAATGGGCGGGAGTCGCGCTCGTTATATCTCAGAAGATATCTGGTGAGACGCTTCTGCAAAGGTCCTCCTCTCACTCGAGCAAGTCCGTGCCCAAAGCCGAAAGCTGATGATACCCAAAAACAATGTCGTCAAAAGTCCAGTACTCGGAAGCAGGGTTCTGCCGTCATAGCTCTCAACAGCCGTTGCAAAAGGTGGATATCCAGGTGGGAGATACCCCACACAGTACATCCACCAGCCGACGACTAATCGACGCAATATGTCAAAGGCCAGCCCCGACAACAAAGAAAAAAAAAGAAAAAAAAAGACCCAAGCACGATGTCAGCTAGCAGCAATCTCCAACCAAGCCCTTTTCCCAATAACAAAAAAATCCGACCACGAGCAGAGAGAGGAGTGGATGCGGCGACGTCAAACAAAGACACGCAGCCGAGACAAAGGTCGTCATACACCGGACGGCGCATGTATGGGCGTGCGTGCGTGCGTTAGAGAGAGGGAGTGAGACGAGACAAACGACAACATCGTGGCCCACACGAAGAGAGGACTTCGAGAAACTGAGATGAAAAACAAGATTTTCGTACCACCTTATAGGTACAGGGGGGACGTGGACACAGGGGGAGGCAAATGATGAGCCACCGTCTGATCAGCGAGGGTAGACACGCGATAGAGAGTTAAGAGACGATCACAGAGCGAGAATAGATAGATAGATAGATAGGAAAAAGAAAAAGAATAGAATGGTAGGCGACAGAAAGCAGAAAGATCACCACGACCAAACACGCACGCACCCATACATGCACACACACACTATAATTCGCCGCATCGTCTCGCTATTATTCCCTTGCGCCGCCGGTGATGCTCGGCCCCAATACCTACGCGATTCGGTTTCCCTTGTAGCACCGTGACGCTGTTGTGTGCGCACATTTGTGGGTATATCCAGCAGATTGCCAATCAGATCAGGTCAGATCAGACCAGCCTCCCCCGGGAAAACGTGCTTTTTGGCAACAGCGATCAGTTCTCGTGCCCCCCGGGTTTTTTTTTCCCACCGGACATGATCTGCACATGCAGGGTCTCGTCGCTGAATTATCGTGTCTGTAGCCATGTCGTTCTGATTGTCGCGCTCCGCAGCTCTCCGTCCGTCTCGCGCGCGCACGATGACACCAACGTCGAGCCTCTGAGCCTCCACACGTAGTTTGGGCACGATTTGCCACGCAAACACGGACATTTTAGTTTTTTGGTGGTGATTTTCTCCCCCACCCGCCGGCCGGGCGCAGAGAGATCGACGAGGACGCGTGGAATATCACACACACACACACACACAACACGCGCACTCCGCGATTGTCAGTTCGCTCCCATAAAAGGGCAAGGGGGCAAAGGATCGTGAGAATCAGACGCGACGAGTTCGGCGACGGACGGATCAAAGGGTTGAACTGATTTGCACGGCGGCTTGTTTGACAAATGGCGGTCTCTACCGAGCGGTTCCGGCCAATCAAACACCTGGAATCACTATTTGATAGCTGAATCGTCGACCACGCACCAAAGTACCTAGGTACCTACCTACGTATCTGCTTGGACCCTTTTTGTATAGTCCAAGATCGTTACCCGTTTGGATATTGTGAGAGAAGATCATATGTCTCTTGGCACTGGGCTGAATTTTATTCATCGCATTGTTCAAGTTGGGAGATAGAGAAGTTCAAGATGGTTGATTCGGTACCATGTATCAATGTTCAATGGAAGAATGAAAGAAACAAAAGTCTGCCTGTGTGGCTAGTATCCCTTCAGAACTCTGCCTGATCCCAATGTACCAACAACTATTGAAACATTACTAGAGCTGATAGCATTTTCTCACACTCTCTCTTTCTCTCCCCGCCTCCATCTCTCCCAATTATCAACAGCAAGCTCTGCTTTGCCGTGGCCGTGAGGTAAATGTCTACACCGTGATGCTGTAGCAGTAATCTGTATTGCGTTGGCAGCCGTCATGATCCACCAACCATTATCTGTTAACAGCCACCAGAGCAGCCCGACTGCCCTCTTCCCTTCGATCTTGTTCTTCCGCTCCCACGCTCGCCACCACCGTCACCCTCTCCTTCCCCTTCAAGGTACCGTTCTGGCCGACCAAGAAGCAGCCTGGCAAAAGGTACGCACAATTTAAGGGTATCAAGCAAGGAAACTCGTCTCAAAAAGAGATAAAGACTGATCTGCACGCTGTGTCGCAAAAAAAGGAAAAATTGGACGGTTGAAAGAAGTAGAAAGACTGCACTAGAAAGCGAAAAAAGGTTTGGTCAGGACAAAAAGAAAGTCGAGTGACTGTCTCGAAGGGGTGAAGGTCCGTGGATGGATCTTCGCATCCACGGTTTCGTGGTGCCGCATCTCTAATGGTCGGCCTGGCTCTGGCTGTGGCTGGGGACGTCCATGTTGCCAGTCAGCTCAGCGACGCGAGCCTTGATGCGTGCGACACGAGACTCGATGGCTAGTAGTTTGTCAGCATGTTGAGCTCGGGTGTCAATCAGAAAGAGGGTTTTTCGACTCACTCTCTTCGCCGCTCGTCTCACCGTCATCTTCCGTGTTCATCGTCTTGTGCGACGCCTCCTCGCTCTGCCGGGCGGCCACGCGTTCTGCCGCATTCTTCCTGATCTGAGCCCAGCGTTCGTCCGAGAGCGCGCGAGCACGGGCCGGCGCCTGCTCCTCAATCGCTTGCGCCACCACCTCGGTGGAGGGCGCCTCGAGCCGTTCTCCAGAAGACTCGGCGCTCACGCCCTGGCTGTCGTGCCCGACACGCGACGAGTCGTCTGTTGGGTCGTCCGTGACATCCGACACGGACGCGTTCTTGTGCTCGTAAGCCTGACCATGTTCTGAGCCCTCGTGGTCCGAGCCTTGGTCGAATCTGGAGAATTCGCGCTCGGCAGCGTGGTTCTCAGCCTCGTCAATGTGGCTGTCGGTCGTGTAGGACGGCTCGTAAGTCTTTTCCGGGTACAGGTTGTGTGGCCCGACCGAGGGTTCAGCCGTGGGAGCGAGCACCGCGGCTGCTGCTGCGGCTGCTTGCTGTGGCGTCTTCACCTGCTCGGGCTCGGCCTTGCTGGCATTGTCCGTGATCAGGGATGTGCGCTTAGCAGTGACCTGCTGTCGCGGAGCAGGGGTGGTCTCCTGCGTCTTGGCTTCAAGCGCAGCCTTGGCCGCGGCTACAGCGGAACCTCCAGCAGTGCTGGAGTTTGAGAGCACGCGAGTGGGAGCCTGCCTCGGCGGGCTCTTCTCCCCTTCCGGCTTCTTCTTGCCAAAGACGCTTCCCAGCCTTCCGGGGAGCTTCTTGCCCACCTTGCCTGAACCACCCGGGCTTGTCTGGGTGGGGCTCGAAGCCTGCACCTCCTGACCCGTCGTGTTCGCCTGCTTCCCATACTCAGGCCCAGAGATGAGGCCGTCGGTCTTACCGCGGCTCGAACCACGCGTCGGAGGGCTGACTCCAATCTGAGGCTGTTGTGGGGTCGTCGAAGCCGTCTTCTCTCCTGGCTGGGGCGTCTTTGGTGATGCAACAGCTGACTGGACGGGTTTCCTGGCCGGAGTGGAGGTGTCGAGGGTGGGCGCCTTGGTCGGGGTCGAGATGCTGTTGGCCGCAGGCGTGTCGAGCTTGTTGTTATCGCGTGAGACAAAGCTGTTGGCGCCAGACTTGTTCTCGGCGGTGGGAAGATCAAAGGCAGAACCCTTACCGGCGAACTTGTTGCCGAGGTACTGGGCGCGGACCTCGTTCTTATCGTAGCTGTTGGCCCATTTCATGGCTGGTGCAGCCTCGTTCAGGATGACGGGCTGCAGGGTGAAGACGCTGGCCGTCCTGGACTGTGCCTCGGCGTCCAGCCGCCCTCGACGCTCCGGGCTCGACACACCAGAGCCGGACTTCTTCTGCGACAGGGCAGCAGCTGCTGCTTGGATGCGAGCGTGCTGGTCCGGGGCGATGCTCTTCCGCGCCGTGGGCGAAGGCGTGCCGTTGGCGCTGCCGTTCGACACCGACTTGGTGGGCGTGTTCTTCAACACCTTCTTCATGCTCATATTGCGGAATTTGATGAAGCGGGGTTTCTTCTCTGCCACGTAGCCGACGTTGGCCGGCTCAGCCTTGGCACCCTTGACCACCTCCTCGAAAAGCAGCCAGCTACCGCCGAGCAACCTGGTCTCGATGAGGGCGCAGCGGCCAAAGGTCGACTTGCGTAGCACGGTCTCTTCGCCGGACAGGCTCGCGATCCAGACCCACCAGAAGACATCGTCGAGGGCGACCAGCTTGACGCTGGCCAGCTCACCGCCGCCGAGCTGCGACTCATCGTCGGCGGCCCGGTGCCTCTCCGAGTAGGAGCTCGAGCCCCGGATGCTCAGCGGCGGGAGCTTCTTGTCTGGGGGCAGAAGCGCCGACCCAGGAGTGGCAGCGTTGCCTCCCTGTTCGTCGAAGCCGCTCGAGAGGAAGTCTGCCCACGAAGGAGTCGTAGGCCGGCCCAGATCGGTGGTGGACGAAGGGACTGACTGGAGGCCCTCGAAGCGTTGGCTGCGCTTCTTGGTCAGAGCCGACTCGGTGAAGATGCCAGCCTTGACGTCGGCGGCGTCGTTGTTCTCACTGAAGCCAATGTCCTCGAAACGGGACCAGCCAGCATCACGGAGGCTGGTCGACAGCTTCGCATTAGAGGAGTCATTGGCCGTCGCAATGCCCTGCAGGATGCGAGTGCACTCGTCAGTGATGGCGCGCAACGGGTCGTCGCACTCGGCAAAGGCCTGGAGGATCTCGTCGTCTGAGCGGTACTCGAAGGTCTTGGCCCGTCGCAGCAGGGCGAATGGGGTCGGCGAGACGGCGTCGACGATCATGACGACCTTTTGGATCTGGCTGTGAAGGTTCGCGTCCGGCCGGGGCGGGTACTCGGTGGTCTGCTCGAGCAGCTGCTGCAGAGAGCGAGGCAGGGTCAGAGAGCCCTGAACCGGGTCCGGTGCCAGGGAGCGCAGGTAGGCGAAGAAGAGATGTGACGTTGCGTCCGCAGCAGCAGCCCAGCTCTTGTATCCACCATCGAAGCCATTCTCGTGAGATTTTGGTTCAAAGGCCCACCAGCCGGCGAAGCGGGACAGCTTGTGAGGGGGGAAGCCGTTGCTCTTGGAGTGTGCGGCGACAGCAGCCATCAGGTCGAAGAAGTCGGTGATGATCTTTGTGCGTGCGTCGTTTGCGGTGCTGATCGGGATGAAGGTCGAGAAGGCGTCGCGAGCAAAGTTTGCATCATTTTCGCCAATCTTGAAGAGCTCGTAGGCATCCCAGGTCACGACTCCGCCAGGTAATCTGCTCCAGCACCATTTCATCACACTGCAGAGCACCAGCGGCTCTGCCAGGCGCAGCTCGATAGCGAGCCTCTCGCCGCCCATCGGTGGGTCATTCCCCAATCCAGGACCGAAAAAGTTTCTGATGAAAGTACGCGCAGCCGAAGGATCGGAGGCTGGTCGAAACGGAAGGAGCAAGAACGGTGTCTCGAGAGCTATCAACCGTCAGTCAGACCACACCGGAGGAGAAAAAAAAAAAACCAGCGTATTGGCAGCATCACGAAGCGAACATACCTCTCGACTTGATCTCGCGAGTGCAGCCTCTCAGCAGCTCCTGCACCTCCTCGGGACCGATCTCGGCGCGCTGCCACGCATCGTCCCATCTCGGCTTCTCTGGCTCAGGAGCGACACCGTTCTGGTCCTTCTTGGGTGCCTCCTTCTTGAAGACCTTGGAGAAAAGGCCCGGCATGTTTATGGACGGGATGGCGACGTCGCGAAGGCGTTCTGCTATATCCCCTCTTGTTCCCGTTGGCAGTGAATGCAGCAGCGCCGTGTTCACGCCGTTGCAGTCTGATTGTCACAAAAAGTTGTTCCCAGCGCTCTTTCTCCTCTGGTCGACAGTTGCCCACCTTCCGTAGAGAGAATGGTCAGAGAATTGGTCGGGTCAGCAGCTGCGGGACGGCAAAGTCGCTGGGCAGGCACGTCCTCTGGACCTGCTGCGCCTTTTGACGGAAGCGATAGACTGCCGGCGGCCTATCTTGGTCGGAGAAAAAAAAAATGTGTCGGCCTGCTGCTGTCCCGTTGACGTCGAAGCTATCCGGTCGCCGATGGTGTGTGTGAGCTCAAAGGAAGGGAAGAAAGAAAAAGAGAAAGTCGTTGCTGCTGAATCTGCAGCTGCTGAAACACGTCCCTGAGGCGAAAGGGGAAAAAAGAATTTTAAAAAAATGTAATGGGGGTGCGATGGTGAGCCGGGCCGCGCTAGTGACAGTCCCGCAACGCGGTTGTCGGTGCTCAATAGAAGGCACTAAGGATTAGATGGAGAGAGAGAGAGAGAGAGAGTCGGACCCTGATCACTTAGCCGCCTGCCGCTCAGCAATGCACAAGTCTGCTCGATTGAAGGATTGCTGAGATGGCAGCAAGTCGATTGTGAGAGAAGTGAAGCATAGATAGAGAGAAGACTCGTGGAGATGTGTGGAGGGGAGACAGCAGTGACAGATAGTGAAGAGTAGTGGTGGTGGTGGTGGTGGTGGTGGTGATTACTGTGATTAGAGCGGTGATCTGGAGGGAGGGAGAGAAGGGGAAGAGGTGAGGCGAGAAGGTTTGGTGTGCACGAAGCGGATGCTGTGATTGAAGAACTTGAAATCACTGTTCGTGCCAGACGGAGAGATTATTGGATCCTAGATGATAGGTAGTATCTGTGCGTGTGTGTGTGCGTGTGTGGATGTGTGTGTGGATGTGTGCCTGTGATCGGTGGTCGTGGTTGGCGTCACGGTGCAGTCCATCGGGCGCAGAGCGTGAGGGAGACGATGTTGAGAAACAATATGGCACTCGTAGAATAGGGAGGCGACGACTGAATAGGGAGGCGACGACTGACGAAAAGGGAAAGAGGGAGTAATTTCACGCAGCGAGTGGAAAACCGTGGGCAGGAGGTACCAGGCGCGGAAGGAAGTAATTGGAGCTACACAGTGGCCCGCTAGAGCAAAACTCAGTCTACGCGAACTCTGCGCCTGAGTGGCGGTTTCCAGTGATTGCATCGTTTCTCGCCCTCTTTTTTCGTTTGCTGTGCTCAGGTTGGACACCAGCCAGCAGAAGAGACAAACCGCAGGTCGTGTGTCGACCTGATCGTCTTGGCCTGCCAGAGCACGTGGGATCACTTGGTGAGCAGCGAGCAGGTTGTGAGAGCAACAGGCCAAGTCATCCTGCCGTCCACTGATTCAACGAGGTCGGTCAGCCACCTCAACAAGCTGCCAGCCAGCAGTGTATGATGACAGGCGAGAGAAAGATTGGGAGGCATGAACGCAGGCTACTACCACCCAGGTATGGAGCAGGAGAGTCTGAAGCACACGAGTTCCCCGGAAGCTGCACCCTTCCTTGATAGTGGCACGTTCCCGGCTAGCAGGCAGCTTCCACAGTAGCTTTCACGACAGTTGAGAAAGCGACAAAGGTGAAGATGAGGAGAGCCCAGGGCCTGGCAATATTGGTTTGAGGTGGATGGACAGGGGTAACCAGCACTGATCACGCCGATCTAATCTCTGGCTCCATTGGGCCAATGGATCATCAACCAGCTCATCTGCTCGACTACCAGGTTTGTGGGACAGTGGGAGCCACCAAACCGTTCTGGCAGCCCACAGCCTTGACAACGAGCCCAACCTCATCCTCATCCATGTACAAGCCGGTATATCAAGGCCCAGCACGCCACTGCTGTCAACGGCGAAGACGGCAAATGACTTGCGTGACAGGCACTGACAGGCACTGACAGGCACTGACAGGCTTCCTGTACTTTCTCAAGTGTCGCCTGTGTTTGTAGCTCCACCGCACCCCTGTGCATGCCAGTTCTTCCCCAGTTGAGACACGACCCCACCGGGAATGACTGAAACCCCCCGGGGAGGTCAGGCGCACCCGGGGCAGGACAGGGAATAGGGAGCTAACATGAGCTCTGATTGGCCGGGTCCCCTGGATGTTTCGACGGCCAAGATCTCCGGCCCGGACAGCCGTACCTTGCCTCACCTTCCTTCCAGCGCCGGCGACGTTTAAACCTTGAGCCCCTTTTCACCATGGTCTTCAGAAGTACTAGGTCGCGTCAGGTACGGCCATCAAACGCGGTAGTTTGCTCACCCACAATGTTCAGGCTGGTTCAGCCACTGTTCACTTTTGTTCACTGTCTCACCACCGAAGCTGCATCCATGACGAACATGGCGGCCACGAGACCTGGCAATGATTATTCCATCTCATGCCAAGTCCGTGGTCGCGACCATCTACCGCCGAGGAATGTCCCTGATCATGCATGCTGCAGGCTGCTCTTTGCTATTTTCTGCAAGCGATTCACTGAATCCGGTCGGTCATACCAGGACAGCACGTCGTGCGTCTCTTTGAGCACCCAGGCGCCTAGTCAGTCAGGACAAACCTGGAATTTACAGAAAGGGCTGTGGCGATTTTACCCTATCGGTGACTGCTTTCACTGGTACCGTGTGGACCAGGCAATCTCCCTTGCCCAATTTGGTAAGCAGACTCAGAGCCTGGCCGGGGCTTGATAAGTAAAATAATGTCTGTGTGCGTGTGTGGGCCGGCCACGTTAGTCTTTCGAAGATAGGGGCGATTGCGAGCAAGTAGGTAGACAGGTAGGTAGTGTGATATGGCGGTTCTTATCCAGCGTCCAGTGCTGCGTAGAAGTGTCAGAGAACTACCTATACAGCACTTCTTCAAGCGCTTGTTCTGCGACTTGAAACTCCAGCCGGGTCTACGCGAAGACGCAGTTGAACTCCGAACTGACGGCGTTCATGGTCGCACTCTCCCTCAACTAGGAGCAGCCTGGACTCGCCGAAAGACCCAGCTAAAATCTTGATGCCTACATCCCCGTGGCAGCTTTTCCACCCGCCGGGGCATGTACCTCTCCCGCCGGGGGAAGCTTCATCCCGCTGGGCTGAATTTGATGATCGGCAGCTTCTAGCAAGTATTGGAGCTTCAGCTGAAAGCTTCAGGTCTGCGGACATATCACTCCCACATTGGCACCTACCTGCCTGCCACCGTCAACTCCTCCCCATCATCATCATCACCATCTCCATGATACCAACGAACTTATCACAGCAGGCTCATTCCGTACAGCTAAAAAGGTGATTGGATGATACATCGAGGGTTGGGAAGTGGTAGTCTTGAACCACAATGACACTCAGATATTTAGACGCTCAGACGCTCAGTTCCAAAAAAAATAATTTCATACAGAACAGTCAATCGACTACTCGCTTCGCCTTCATGTCATTCTCATTCCGTATCATTACTCCGTACCAGCCCGTTCCAGTAGCACAGCATTCAGTGTCCATCCATTCATCCACCCAGCCGGTTGTCTATTCCCATGCGCCCCCGAAGGACCTTTTTCCCTCCACTTGTCTGTGAGAAGCTTACAGACCACACCTTGATGATGAGCTCCGCGTAGATGGATGGAGACAAGCATCATTCCAGACAACCCCTCAACAATCACTCCGTTCCTTTACAGCATATTCTCAGACGGGCACTCGGTCACGTCGTGCCCGTCCTGCTCACACAGCGCGCACCACTTGTCCTCGTCGATGCTCTTGTTTCTCCTCGATGCATCCGCGTCTGGTCCCGGCCCCGACGTGACGGCCGCAAGCGCCGCGCTGCTCGCCATGGTCGATGCCTTGGGCGTGCCGATGGCTGGTGGCACATCGGACGAGGGGCCGTACGCAGTCACTGGCCTGTTCTCGGCGTCTTCGTGATGTTCTGGCGTCGATGTCGCGGCAGACGCCGACGGTGCTGGCCTCTCTGGCAGTGCAGACGTCGGAGCTGCTGATGGTGGTTGTGTGGCCGTCGTGGCCGCTGCTATTCCCATTCCCGCTCCTGCTCCCGCTCCTGCTCCTGCTCCTGTTGCTGGCCCTGGTGACTTGACCTGCTCTGGGCTCCTCGAGTGCTGATCGGTCGAGAACCTGCGATTGCCGCTCACGCCGTTCGTGCCGGAGCGGGACTTGCTGCGTTTCCACTCGCGTTCTCGCTCCTCGAGCGCCTTCTCGCCCTGCTCCCTCTCCCAGCGTAGCTCGGCGCGGAGCCTCTCGACCTCGCCTCGGAGGAACTCGACCTCGCCCCTGGCCTCTGCCTCGCCGCGCCTGGCATCTTCCAGCCCTTCTTCCAGCTCTTGCACGGTGATCTCGACGTCACGCAGCTGCTTGGCCACCAGGTCGAAATCGCCCTGGTCGGCGCCAAACTCGCCACGCTCGCGCGCCATGGCGTCGTTGGCGGCCTCGAGCTCGGCCACTTTGGCCTCGTAGACGCGCTGCGTCTCGGTGCTGGCCATCTCCAGCGCGTCCAGCGTGTTTCTGAAATCGGCGCGGTGGTTGTCAAAGTCGATGGTGAGCTGCTTGATCCGGTCGTTTTTCTCTTGCAGAAGCGCCCGAAGCTGCGCCAGCTCGTCCGCGTCCGCGTCGCCGGTTCGGGAGGGCGCGCGGAAGGTTCGGCTCGTGAGAGCCGTTTTGGATGGGGTCTTTGTGATGGACCGTCCCGGGGCTGGAGAGGCGGTGAATCGGGGAGCGGTCACGGACCTTTGCTGTGCTGCCACCGAGGATGTGAGGGATGGTCGAGGCGTGGCGGACGGTGGTCGCGGGGGCGCCATGTTGGAGCGTCGCACCGGCGATTCCGGTCGAGGGAGCGACGGTCTCGAGTTGGGTCTGAGGGCGGGACTCGGCGCCCGGCCGAGCAGGCTCTTGCTGATGGATGGCATGGCGGGCGTCGGCGAGGCCTCAGGCGCGCGCGCGCCCGAGAAGCCCGGTGTGGTCGGGGTCGGTGGGATGGAGCCCGTGCTCGGCGAGTGCGGGTCCTTCTTGACTGCTCGCGCCGCTGGCAGGAAGATGCCAGCGCCTGGGATGGATGTAGAGAAATATCGCACGCCCTCGGCGTCGCCACTGTTCTTTCCTCTTGACGCGTACTGTTCGCTGAGCTCGACGCCGACAAAGCGTCCTTTCTTTCCCCTCACCTCGCCGATGAATCGCACGGTGCCATCCATGCCTCCCGGCACGTCGACGGTGTCGCCGACCTCGATGTCGACATCTTGTGTGGGCGTGTTGCCGGCAGACGACGACAGCGTCAGGTTCCGCACCGATGGTCGCTGTCTAGGCGTGGAGTATGTGGCCATGATGCGGTGTGTATGAGGTAACGACGGTGGATGGTGGCGGTAGGACTAGCAGCAACAATAGTGATGGCAGTAGTAGCGGTCTACTTCTATTGCGGACACGAGGGAATGGACTCGAAGCCAGTTCAGTCCTGGAGGACAAGAGAATTTAATTACTATTGTAATATTAAAAAAAAAAAAAAGGAGAATTTAGGAGATGCCGTGTTGGCAGGCCAGTGATGGCTGTAAGCGCAGTGTGGCGATGATGGTGGTGGTGATGATGCTGCCTGCTGCAGTGGTGGTATAGTGAAGGTGGCGGTGGGAATAATTGTGCGCGGCCACGAAAGCGCTGATGATGATTTGTTAGCGGTACGGGGTGTGGGTGTGTGTGTGTGTGTACGGAGTGAGTGTACGGGTATTATGCGATAGTAGTCGAGAAAAGGAAAAAAAAAATTAAAAAAATAAGCGAGAGTCAACAAAACTCCTCGGGCTGCCACTGGAAGTTCTGTGTGCCGCCGTAATCCCGCAAAATCCGGATGTGCTCCCTGCCGGAGGAGAACATGGTGTCGGTCCTGACCTTGAAGTCGTCCACCCGCAGCTTGAACTCGTCCAGCTGGGGACGCAGCTCGTCCAGCCGGGCTTTCAGGTCCTGGATGGTCTTTGCCGGCAGCCGTCGGGTCAGGGTCGAGCGACTGCTCTGGCTGCTGCTGCTGGACGTGCTCGGCGCGGCGCTCGTCACCGTGGCGGCGTCGCTGCTCTCGGTCGCGGGCGACGGCGGCTCCTCGTCGGAGTAGACTGACGAGGAGGCGTAGGGACTCCGTGGAACGATGATGCCGGGAATGTTCCGCATGTCGAGCTGTGATTGCATGCTATCGTCAGCCACAAGATCATGAAAGGATTGTTAGAAATTGCAGAAGCAGTCAGCGGTACGACCAGCACCCATCCCTGCCAGGTAACAACGGGCGTTCTCCAGGGACCATTCTCGACTTGGGCTGGCCTCGTTGAAATTGGGGAGGCGTTTTTGGCGGGAGTGATGGGTGAGTTGGTGAACGGTTGAGGCAGCCGTGGACCACCCCCCGGGGTGCCGGTTGGCGGCTCAGGCTGCTGGAGCTTGGCTGCCAACCGCGATCGCGCGCGCTGGGCCACCCGGGCCGCCTGGGAGTTCGAAGTCGGTGGGCGAGCGAAATGAAGCCCGGCGTCACGAAAGAAGGCGCGCTTGCCGGGCCTATTGGACTCGGCCCACCAACTCCGATCTTCCTCCAACCCAGATCTCGCACCCACACCACCATACCACCACCCCCCCCGTCTGGCCATGACCCCCTCTTTTTGGGCGCTTTTGAGTTTGGGAACCGTGGAATGGTGGGAAACTTACCGATAGTCGCCTTGGGTTCTTTCTTGGAAGTGCTGGCGGCAAATCGTCGATGAATGATGGGTCCTGCAGGTACGAGGTTCGCAGCGGGTGCCGAGGAGGGACTGGCGGCGCCGTCTCCCACAGTCGTACCAGAAACTCCGTCTCCTCGATGTTTTCTGAGATGATGGTAGTCATGGCTGTCGTTGTCGTCGTCGTCGTCTTCTTCTTCGTCGTCGTCTTCGTCGCCGTTGCTGCTGTTGCCACCGCCGTCTTCTGTTTCGAGACTGTCAAGCTCTCAGCCGGTGACCGGATCTTCTTGGTGATCGTGGTGAAGATTTTCCCGAGGTGTAGATCAGGTACGGCAGCTGGCAGATCTCTGAGCTTTCACAACGGACCCTGTGCAAGCTGAAATATAAAATTCCAACGGGGCGGCACACTTCGTCAATTCTGAGGTTTTGGTGATGATGGCGAGGGGAAAGAGAAGCTGCAAGGACGTTCACGGCACTCGAGAGGTGTATATTGGGCCCAGGAAGTGGTGGTACAGAGGCCGTCAGCGCGGGAGTGATGAGCAGAGTGGGTGGGTTGAGTATATGTGTGTATATGTTCGAACGCTTTGACGTTGGGTCTCGGATTTGGCTTTCTGGAGGAGGTGGGCGAGGGGGAGGAGAACAGGCGTTGCTGCTGTCGTCGTTCGTGTGTATGCAAGAGACCGACAGCTAGCTAGCTAGCTAGCTATCTAGCCAGCTTCGGCAGTGTGGGAATAATACAAACAGGTGGTGCGGCGGTGGTGGGTGTGCGCGACGTCGCAAGCTCCATATGCACTGCGTCTTTGTCTTATACCTTATACGAAAAAGTTCGCGCCAAAGCTCCTCCACACATCCCAGGCTCTCATCGAGGCCGGCAAACGGGGCGAAGAGATCGATCTGACCGGGAATAATAACGCTGGTTCCAGAGTACAGGCTGAGCACGTGTGTGGGCAGCCCGTTGTGGAGATGAAGGGCAAAGGTCCGGGCCTCCACCCTTGATGGTGAGAAAGAGAAGAGAGCAGTGGCCAGCAACAGAGCTGGGACTAGTTTTCTACTGGGATGTCCTGTGCGGTCAGATACTAGAGCTATCTGGCTGCCGGAACAGCTCGTGGCTTGACTTGGCGGTTGTGATTTGATTTGAGGCAGCAACGACAGCAGAGACCGAGAGAGCAGGCGAGAGCTGCCGCTGATGCCGGTACTACCAGATACAGTCTGGTACAAGCGATCGAAACTCTGAAAGCATGCAGGCCACGCCAGATCGGTTAGCTGGCTAAAACGATTCTGGACTGCCCTACTACAACGCGCGCGCCCACCTTCCGCGCCCCGAGTGCGAGTTGAGAGGAGAAAAAAGTTCTCTGCCCACAACTGCGACCAGGCGTCGGTACTTTGGGCTTGTACCAAGGTTCCAACGAGGCGTGATTCGAGATTGTTAAGATCGTACACAACAGAGTTGGAGTTATCTTCAATCTTCCTGTCTAAAGGAATGGTGAAGAGGTCTCTGCCAGACCGAGCATGGGAAGATGGCGTTGCTGCCGTCAAGTGTTCTGATCGTTCGATCCTTCTGCTGTTCTGCTCGGGAACCAGGCCGTGCAGCTCTGGGAACCGTTGGACCAGGCACGTTGTTGTCTCGCTGCCGCTTACACACGCTACTGCAGAGTCTAGTACGGATATGTCAGGGTACATGTGCTTTGTACCTCTTTGGTACCGCCGAGTCACTCTCGGTATCTCACTGCTGTGCCTGTCTGCTACATGATTTTCATGTCTCTCTTCCACTTGTTTGCACGTCAGCATGCTCGTGTACCCTGTTCCTTTTTTTTTCTTTCTCTCTTTTTCTTCTTTTTTTTTCTGCTTCTGAAACTGTTTCTGCCAGCATACTCCCTGCTCGTTTTGACTGCTTTGCTGGGCTCCCTGGTCAAGAACCTATCCACCTGGTCTCCAGGCTGACGATTCACACACCCCGGCGAGCTGCTGCTTGCGTACGATTATGCGTACAGCCGTGCGTGGCCCACGTCTGACCGCGTTTGACAGAAGACGCATGCGCGAACAATCTTCACATCCACAACCTCCACAGCGTCCACACATGGCCCATTCCACCCCTCCTAAATCCACCCTCATCCCGGCCTGAGCATGCCGGCTTACACAGCGAGAACAAAAAAAATCTAGCAAGCTTACGGCTAGTGAGCTGGCGGACGGCAGCAGCTTGGGAAAAAAAAAGTAACGATTGCTAGCACTGGCAGCTTCTGTCCCGCTCGCGCTGTGCCGCCCAATGGACTGACTGGCGATGAAGCTTGCTTCCCGCGCCTTTTTTTTTTTTTTTGTTTCCTGCCGCCTTGCACCTACGCCCGTTAACTCTGGGCTCGCCCACTATGGCACCTATATTGGCTCCCTCGCGGGCACCTGGGCATGTGTGCTTGCTGCACTAAGCTCGCTCGGGTGCCTCCCGCCCAACAGGTCCTGATTTTGCTGCAAGCTACATGCCAGTCCACCCGAAACGAGGTGCAATTCTGCCGGGAACCGACCTGGTCGTCTTGGCCTGCGTCGGCGTTTTATTCGTCGCTCGGAATTTTCCACCTCCACACCTGCCATCTCTCCAACCCGTTTCGATCGTTTGTTTCTGATGGATTTGGCTCTCCGCTGTTGCCAAGCCCGCTGCCAGCTGACACGGCCGAGCTTTTTTGTTTTCTTGCTTGACCATAAACGGCAGTCTTGTGTACACTTTGCTCGCCACAGCGTGGATTGGGACTGTACACCTTGCTCGGCGTCGCTAAACCAAGCGAGAGAGTGGACAGAAAATGGCGACAGCAGCAGCAACGGCAGCAGCAGTAGAGACAGCATCATCACTATCATCATCATATTCATCACCGTGTCTCACCCCATGCTTCCTCTCGTGTCATTCCTCTTCTGACCGTTTAACCCCCTCACCTGATGACTCGGACCCTCCAATACGCTCTGCTACCCCTCCACTCGCCAACAGCTCTAGCTGCGATAAGTCGAGCTATCAACAGAGGTGGGTTCGGTGGATAGAGCACGCACCCGACTCCACACTGTCTCTCCCGGCCTTCAACGAGGTCGCTCGGGCGGTATACGTAGCCACGGACAGGTAGGAACGGTGTTGTCTCAGAGCCACAAGACAGAGCCAAAGACAAGAATGCCACCTACTCCAGATACCAGAGACAGAAGACGCCAAAGGGTATACAGGGCCCCAGGAATGATCCTCTTGCTCTCCACAGTGATAAAACGATCAGAGACTTTGTCGTTGCTTGTCAGCCCGTCGTCGCTACCGTGAATCACAGCCGCCACTCGCCGTCAGCGGCTGCCTCCCCCCCCTCTCAACCAAGTCAACGGACGCCATACAAGACAGCTCCGAACACGAAGTACCAGAAAACTTTGGGGAGAAGCTTCAACTGATGGCTGTTGCTACCTACTGATCCTTCACAATGTCGATCACGTCGCGATCTCACTCAGTGTGTCACTCATCACCAGCGAAAGGAAGAAAAGACCAAGCCGCGGCTTCCTTTTTTTTTTTTTTTTTTTTTTTTCCGAGTCCCAAGACTCGAGTCATCATATGTCTTTGCCGTCCCACTCCGCAGAGTATACACTGACCAAGAAAAAAAAAAAATTCTCACGCAGCCCAATTGATTTTTTTTTTTTAAAGAGTGGGTGTGCGCACATATGCTCGAGTGCACCATCAAGTGACTACCGCAAAGTGACTGATACGGACACCTATGAATGGGTGCGGAAGAGTCGGAGTCGGACAGAGTTGAGAAGATCTACAGCACACCACTTGACTCGTTCTTTTTCGGTTGTTTTTTCAGGAACTCGTGCGGAGTCGATACAGCCAGAACCCCCTCACGAGCTGCACATCCTACAGCATCTGCACATCCTTGCCTCTCTCTGCATACACACGCAGCCTATCTGCACCATTCTCAACGTCTTCCTTCGCTGATGCTCCGTTGCCATAGGCTCCCCCCCCCTTTCTTGGGAGCAGATCAACCCGCGTCGTCCTGCCCTCCCCACCCCCCCGGCTCAGCCCGCCTGCTTCTGCTTGTCGGGCCTGCCAGCAAGCAAGCAAGCAAGCAAGCAAGCAAGCAGGCAGGCAAGCAAGCTGCATGTAGCTACACTAGTTAGCTAACTAGCTAACCCACCCAGGTAGTAGGTAGCAGGCAGCTATGCTTCCAATTCTCGTTCCTGTCGCTCTTCGTGTCTTGGCAGAATGTTTTCTCTTCTCTCCACATGCTCACTCACGCACACCTGCACACACCTACATACACACACCTACACACTCACACACTCACACTCACACGCAGAGCTAGAGCTAGAGCTAGAGCTGAATCCCGCCATGATCGTCCGCAGCTTCCACCTGGCCCGCTCGTCGACCTGTCCGTTCCCAGATAGATAGATAGACACCAGTAGATAGATGGATAGATAGATGGATAGACAGATACCAGTAGGTAGATAGCCTCCGAAAGCCGACAGGTACGATCACAGATCTCTGCTGAAAATCTCTTCGATTGCCTGCATATCCCGCTAGCACCGATTCATACCCACCAGCACCCATGCCCGTGCCTGTGCCTGTGCCTGTGCCTGTACCATGCTTGTGCCTGTACCATGCTAGTGCCTGTGCTAAGCTATGCTATGCTATTTTTCGCCCGACGTTTCCAACGCCGCGACCCACCACGCTCACGATCAGTTCCTGCCGCTCAACATGGCCATAGCCCTGGCCATAGCCCTCGCCCTCACCATCCTCGTCTTCGCTCTCACCCTCGTCCCCGTCCCCGTTTCTTCCCTGACCCGTCCCTGCCGCTGACCCTGTACCTGTCCCCGTCCCCGTCCCCGTACCTGATCCTGATACCTCCCTGAACCCCCACCCACTAGCGCCCAGCGCCCTGAGATCCCTCGCCAGCCCGACCATGGTCTGCGTCGCCAGGACCGACCTGCTGAGGCACACGCGGCCCACGTCCTCCGACCCCATGGCCATCAGCGTCAGCACCGTCGGCGCGCCCGCCAGCGGCGCCACGCCGCCCTGCGCCACCGTCTCCAGCAGCTGGTGCGCGCACCGCAGGCCCACCTCCTCCGGCGTGACCCGCGCCGCCGCCGCCGCCGGCCCTTCTTCTCCGGTGTAGGCTCTTCTCGCAGACGGAGGAGGAGGAGGAGGGGGGGGGCTGGCCACGTCGGCGCTGTACAGCGCGCCTGACGTCGATTCGGCCACCAGGCTCAGGCCGAACCCGAGCCCGATTTTCTTTTTCCGTGCTGATCTGCCCGGTCCGGTGCTCGTGGTGGTGGTGGTGGAGGAAGAGGCCCTGTTATCGTCGTCGACGACCAGCGGCGCGCTGCTGACGTCGGAGAAGATGTACACGTCGCCGGACAGGGCGTTGAGCACGCTGCGGGCAGCCTCGATGCTGCGCGCGTTGTTGCTGCCGCTGACCCCCGTCGCGTACGCCACGCCGCGGATCCGCTTGACCCGGCCCGAGCTGAGCAGGTGCACCGTCTTGGGCAGCCGCACCTGGCTGCCCGGCCCGAATATCAGCTGCACCTCGCCGCCGCCGCCCTTGCCGCCGGGCCCCGCGTTGCTCCGCTTCAGGATCCGCAGCTCGATGGCCGACGAGGGGATGCCGAAGTGCGTGTACAGCGGCAGGATCGCTGTGCGCACCGTGTCTGCGGAGACGTCGCCTTCCAGCGCCAGATCGTCGTCGTCGTCATCGCCACCATCTTCCCCGTACCTTCCCACTTCCTCATCTCCACCTCCACCTCCACTCCTCCCGCTCCTCCCGCTCCTCCCACCCCTCCGCCGCGCCTCACCACCCGTGGCACCCGTTATGACCCCCTGCCCCGTAAACAGCACGTTCGTGCCCGCCTTCGCAAACGGCGCCAGCATCGCCAGCGCCACCAGAAAATAGCTCACCCCCCTGGTACACGTCGCCGGCACCTCATGCCTAATCACCCCTCCCTGTCTGCTGATCACCCCGGCCGTGCTGTTGCCGCCGCTCCCCACGATCAGGCCCGGCCGGTACAGCAGCGTGGTGCCCGTGACCGAGATGTCGATCTGTGAGCCGTTGGTGACGGACTCCAAAAGTCGCAGCAGCGAGATCTCGTGCGGCGCCAAACCCGGGTTGCTCGGCGAGTCCGGCCGGATGCGCGAGATGTGGATTGCGCGTCCGGTCAGGGTGGCGAGGACCAGTCGAGAGCTGAGCGAGGCGTGGCTGCTGAAGTGGATCGGTTTTCGGGCGTCGGAGGCCATGGTTTTTGGTGTGTGTGTGTGTGTGTGTGTGTGTATGAGGGAGTGTGTGGATGGGAACGAGTGAGAATATGGGTGACAGAGAGCCACTTGGCTCGTTGAGTGAAGAGTTCCGAGTCCTCCTGGATGTATTGAAGTTCGTTTCGCTTTTTCGTGATAATTTTTTCTACTTCTGTTTGATGATATTCGGAGTTTTGAAGATTCCACGGCTCGTTGAAGTAGTGATACAGGACTCAAAAAGAGGGCAGTTGCGTTTTACAAACAATAGGTGAAAAAAAAACACATGAGGTGATTCAGTTTGTTTGTTGCTAGTACGACTTAATCAACTTCTGAACAGGTTGTGGATATTTATGAGATCTCAGGATTCACAACGTGAAATTCATCCAAAAATTATTTTCACATGGGTTCCTGTCGGAGTTCGTACTCCGAACATCAGAATGTCCGACACTGCGAAACAGACTGACTCGACGAAGCGATCAATACGATGCCACCAGCCCAAAATCGCCCATTTTATTTCATCTCATTTGCGCATCAACTCTCAACTACACCAGATCCGCTGGGAACGGCTCATCCGGCTGGATCACGCTGCCCTCGTCCTCCCTAAACGGCGGCAAGCCGACAAACTTGTTGATAAAGTTGAACACCACCGTGTGCCAGACGACGCCGTTCTCCTCCTTGAGCACCCAGTGATTCTCGTCCTTCCCGATCAGCAGCCTGCTGGGGATCTTCTTGACCTGCAGCACGTTAAAGGCCGACAGCGCCTCGGACACGCCCAGCCGGTAGTCCCGCTCGCCGTGGATGACCAGCTGCGGCGTGGCCCAGTTGTGGATGAACCGGCTCGGGTCCCACTCGGTCCAGCCCTTGGCCGCCTCGGCCTTGTCCCACGGCGCGCCGCCCAGGTCGTGCACGCCAAAGTAGAGCTCGTCGGACGCGAGCTGGCCCGCGAAGTTGTTCAGGATGCCGTCGTGGCAGACGATGGCCTTGAACTTTCGCCCCAGATCGTGCCCCTGCACCCAGTTCATCATGAACCCGCCGTAGCTGGCGCCTGCTGCGATGGCCCGCTCCGTGTCGACAAAGGTCATGTGCTCTTCAATGTGCGAGAAGCACTTGACCAGGTCCTCGTACGGTGCGCCGCCCCAGTCCTTCCTGATGGCGTCCACGAATGCCTGTCCGTAGCCAGTGCTCCCCGTGATATTGGGCATGACGACGACGTAGCCCTGCGATGCCCAGGCTGCCGGGTTCCACCGGGTGCTCCACGAGTCGGTCCATGCACCCTGCGGCCCGCCGTGGACCAGGAGGGCGAGCGGCCACTTCTTGCTCTTGTCGTCCCAGCTGAAGCCGGGCGGGAGGACCATCAGAGCGTGGACGGTCGACTTGTGGCCTTCGAACCAGAAGCTTGTCGATTGCGAAGCCTGCAGCCCGTACAGCTCTCCGTTGCGGGAGTGCGACGAGACCACTTGCAGGTCGCGCGGGTGCTCGGGGTGGAGGATCGCGTACCAGCTGTCGTCCACCAGGCTGCTGCCCGACACGAACATCCTCGGAGGGTCGTACAGGGGCGCCACGCTCGATACGCTGCCGTGCCGCGTCATGGGCTCAATGTTGCCCGTCGGCACGTCGAGACGCCACAGCCGAGCCTGGCCGTTGAACTCGGCAATGAAGAAGAGCACGCTATCGTCGTGGCCAAAATGGAGAGAACCCGGGCTCAGATCCCAGTTGTCGTCGCTCCTCAGCCTGACGGGCGCTGCAGCCACCTTGACATCCGGTGATCCGAACACGTTTCGCGCAATGATGATCTCGTTGCGATCCGCCTCGTAGCCGTCCTCGCGCATGAGCAGGATCGCGACCGTGTTGCCATCTGGAGAGAAGACGGGGCTCGACGCGGCACCCTCGAAGTTTTCTGCCCTGATCTCCATCGGCTCGTAGTCCGTGATGGAGTAGCTGTTCCCTTGCTTGGCTAGGGGAACGATGTGGGATCTGCAAGTCGTGTGGAGCGCCGGATTTCTGGAGGGATCCTTCGCGATGAAGACGATTCCCTTTTCAGAAATGTCGTAGTGATCCGAAGAGGGATAGGGTGGGATTGGTGACTCGAGCTTCGTCTGCCGGTGCACGCTGCTCCACTCTGAGAGGGACCACGAAGACGCGCCCGAGCCGGAGCCAGACTGGGGCTTCAGCTGTGCAAAGAAGATGGCGTTGTGCAGCTTGTCCTTCCACGTATCCCAGTGGCGGACGAACAGGCTGTCGTAGAGCCTCATTGTGTGCGCCGGAGCCACGGCGAGCTTCTCATTGACGAGATCTCCATTCCCGTCAGCACGGCCCCATCCGAGCAGCAGAATGGTGCCGTTGTCGAGCGCCTTGACCTTCAGATCCTGGATGCGACCCTCGACTGTGCCCACGGGGATGTGTTCCTTGCCATCGATTGAAGTCTCGACGAGCTCCGTACGGCCCGTCTCCTCTTCAGCCTTGAGGTAGAGGATCTTGTTCCCAGGCAGCCAGTGAGCTTCTGAAGCCTTGCTCTCGCCCACCACTAGGTAGGAGTGGCCCTTGACATGATCGAGCACTCGGATCTCGGAGGTTCGCTTGTGTGTGTTGAAGTCGTACGTCCGAGTAGAATAGAGAACGTATTGACCGTTCGGACTGGGCTTGCCCGCAGAACGTCGAGGCGAGCCGAGCAGTACCCTTTGAGAAAGTTGTCAGCAAGCAGTCTGAGGCGGTGAGGGCACACACCATGAAAGGATCATTTCATGAGATCAAGGCTGCATCTGCTGATGATTGTATGATCGACCCAGCTTACGACGTTGCTTCTTGATACATTAATAGGGATGGGCGATGGCTCGGACGTCTCGTAGAAACATCTGAGACATGCAGATCTGGATCGCAACATTCAAAACGGGTTGACATACTCGGGAGTGAACTTGGTCGCTTTCATAACCATCTTGGCGACTGACTAGGGCGGTGCACTGTCTTCAACCCGCTACCAAGACTGTGTGATACTGAGAGTAAAGACTGCACGAGAGACAACAAACAAGCTTCTCAGATTTATGGCAACACCACCATCAAAACCCATGAGCTCATGTGCGGGGAAAATGCTGGAGCTCAAGACGCAGCAGGTGGGAAGCTGGTGCCTGGGAGCTGCTACTGCAAGAGAGCTTGATGAGGCATAGTGTTAAGCTGTGCTGATGGCGAATGGCGAATGGCGGGAGGAAGCCTGAGAGATCGACGGGTTTTGCGGCTAGCGCAGGCGCCAACGCCGATCTGGACCGTTTTGCCAGCTTGGGAACATGACCCCCAATGTAGAGATAGAAGCAATACCGTCAATCAGCAGAATGGGTCATAAGCAAACGGACCCAGTCTGCCGCGGTGGAACTCCAGGCAGCGTCAGTCGATTGTAGGATTGGGTTCATACTGATAAGTGAGAAGGTGACAGTACTGAGCAATACCCTATCGGGGCAGCATTCCTACACCACTGATGGCACATAGTGTTGCTCAGAAATACGAGAAAGGTGGCGACGCCGTTGAGTCTCTCTCTGAATTGTAGACCGTAGACCGTGATTCTTCTCAAGGGTAGAACTCTATAGGCGAGGTTGGGTATGAGATAACAGCCTCACATGTAGAACCAAATCCTTGCATACAATCCTACCTACAGTATTCTTCTAAATACTGTGAAACCTTATATGCTATAGATGTAGTCTCGAATGCTTCGATCCTGGTCTTGATGATAGGATAGCAACATCATGGGAAACGAGTTCTAGTCTCACCTAGATTGATAAAGCGGTTCTCAAACAGATATACACTTATCTGTCTATCGAAATACTGGTACACGATTGTGATCAAAATGACATGCAAACGTGACCTTGCTCCTAGAGACTGAGTTGTAGCATTTGTTGTATGAGTAGGCGCGAGAATGAACACGTTAAGCATGTAGTCATACAGTATGTATACCCACCCGAGCCACGCCTGAGGCTAAGAGTCACACATCTTCTCTAAACCTCATAATCCACTCTTACTCTCTGCTATTAGTTCGGTGTTTTTATTTTGCCTCGACACATATAGGTGGATCGGCCGAAAAGACCTCCCCTCGGAATTTCTCCTTGTCATTGAGACCTTCTTTACGGTTAGCAGCCGAAAAACGCGTACTGATGTGCATGTCCACATGAGAAGGAGGCATGCAGTTTACGAAGGAACGAAAAGCTGACGACAGGTCATGATCTTTCACTCTGGCTGGGTATCTTTGTGCGTCTGCCTGAGCTCGTCAATCTTCTCTCTCATGCCACAGCTTTGACCCCGAAGTACCAGGCCTCTGGCCTTTCCGATGACGGGTGCATCGATCATCTTGCCGTCGAGACCCCAGGCACCCTTGCCCTGCTCGCGGGCCACCTCGTCCGCAATCTCGATCCGGACTGCCCACTCCAGCTCGCCCTGGCTGGGAGCGTAGACCTCGTGTGCGATCGCAACCTGGGTCGGGTGAATGCATTGCTTCCCATTGAAGCCCATCGCCTTACCACTCTCGCACTCCTCTCGAAGGATCGACAGGCCCTGCTCACCCTTGTATTGGGTGCAGACCAGATCGATGGCAGACGGGAGCGAGTTGGCCCTGGCAGCCGTCACAATGGCCGAACGAGCGTACAGAAACTCGGTGAGGGATGGCGTACGGGTCAAAGAGAGATCGAGGGCAAAGTCCTCGGCGGCGAAGATGAGTCCGTCCAAGTATGGGCTGGCCCGACAGATCTCTGACAGGTTCATGACCGACTTGGCAGACTCGACCAAAGCAATGAGCTTGACTGGCGTGAAAGAAGACGACCCCGACGGTGACGACGGGTGCCTGTTCGGCTGCATATGGCGAAGCACATCCGTCACGAACGTGAGGTCGGCTGCCGAGTTGACCTTGGGTATGACAATGGCATCAATGTTGGGAGCTTGAAGCTGTTGCGGGGAACAAAAGTTAGCACGCTCATGGATGTATCCAGAATTTGAGGCGAGAAGAGAATGACGTGTCCTCAGTAAGATGAAAAGCACAATATTTGTTTTTTTTTTTCTACAGGTGGTGTTCCATTGCAGACTGGTCGGAATACAAATCATCATCGGACGAGAGAGCCAGGAACGGGGCTCGATCACGAGCAGGGAAAACTCACCACCTCATTCAAATCCTTCAACGCAAGACCTGTCTCGACGGCGTTGATACGGACTGACGTTTCCCGGATGCCAGCCGCTCGCTGTCCTTGGGACAAGAACTCTCTGAGATTTTTGCGAGCTTCATCCTTCTTGGTCGGCGTCACGGAATCCTCAAGATCGTAACAGACCGTGTCGACAGTCAGACCACGAGACTTGTCCAGAAACTTGGACGACGAGCTTGGAACATAGAGCAGTGCCCTTCGCACCACTGAAGCTGCCTTGGCAGCCATATTGCTGGAGGCTAAAGAGTGATAGGAATTTAAAGCTGGTAAAGTTCGGTCTAGCCGGAGATTGGTTCATTAACACCGGAGCATAGGGTCCATCTATGCCGTAGAGCAAGCGTTTGCGAGGCTGATGAGGCTATAACCGTGATTATTTACCTGAAAGCAACACAGATGAGAATGCGACATCAGATACAAAACTGAGGATTCCCGACTTGAGCATTGCTGTTGAAACGCCAAATTGTATGTTGCACAGTTGATGTGCAAATGAGCAAACAATCATTGAGCAGGTCACCCCGTTTGTAATCGGCATGCTGTGGGAGACACACACCCACACCTACACGCTAGCCATCTTGGGCCTTTATCATGTAATTATAACTATTTTGTAAGATCATCAAGTTATTACCTCAATATCACACACAAGCACACACACATATATACACACACGCACGCACGCACACACACGCCTACACGCACACATACGCGCGCGCGGCACGCACCGACTGGATTAAGAGAGAACTTAAGTACTCACTAGTCTTTATAGTAATCTATATTAATAGAAGTACCTAAGGTCGTCTCGTGATCTTGAGTGAGCTCGGCCGGCACGGGTAGTTGAATGGCTCAACTGCCAGTGGCTCAGTTGACTGGGCTTAGCTAGCTTAGTTGACTTAGTTAACTTAGTTAGTGCGCGCGGCCCGTTGGCTTAATGGCTCAGTAACTTGGTGGCTCAATAGCTCAGTGGCTCAGTGGCTTAGTAGCCCAGTAATTCAGTAGCTCAGCTGATATAACTTGATTGACTCGACTATCTTAGTTGACTCGGGTCAGCTCATTTAGTTGACTCGGCTTGGCTAGCTTAGTTGACTTGACTTGGCTAGCTCGGTAAAGATCGGACGGAGGGGTTGGCAAGACGGTAGGTACGTCTGCAGCTACTAAGATCACTGACCAAGACGGATATATTCCGTTCATATAATTTACATTATCGATCTTTCACCAGGGGCAGCTGGCGCGTGGGTATGGGTATGTGCCTCCCGAAGCATGCCGGTTTGTAATGACGGGTGTGGAGCAGAGCAAATAACTTAGCTGAGGACTTGACGTGCCAACCACTGAAGGCTCTCCAGTGATCTAGAGGGCTAACTTTCACGTCAAGTATTTAATCACATGCAAAGTATGGCCTGAGGGTCATTTCTCATATTGCAAGCTATGCGTAACTTGGACCGCTTAGTCATACATTCTTATTTGCTCGATCGTTGTCATGTCGTCTCGAATCGCTCCAGAGACGGAGGCAATCAATGCTCCTGTTCTGACGCTACCCCACTCACAAGACCGAGCCAGTCGAGCGTGTCCAGAAATACTCGTGGATTCTCCCACAGAGCGTCGCCCTGATCACATGAACTTGCTTGCCAGGCCCATCAATCCGCCGAGGCCACCGCCAGAACCACCGCCAGACATCTGGCTCTTGGCGTACATCTTCAAGGCTGCCTCGGCCGCCTGCTGTACTGCGCTTTCCTTGCTAGCACCGGGAGCCACATTGCCCGAAGCCGACTGCTGGTCGAAGAGCTTGCTCGCCTGGGCCATGGCCATGCCGATGAACTGATTCTGGCCGCCACCGGCACCGCCGCCGAGCCCGCCTCCCTGGCCGGAGCCGCCGCCGCCGCCGCCGTTGAACATCTTCAGCGCCTGCATGGCAGCGCCCATTCCCATGCTCTGGCTATCATGCTGTTGTCCGCCTCCACCGCCTCCACCTCCATAAAGTCTTTGATGGGCCTGTACGGCGCCCTGTTCGTCGACGTCCTGGTTCTGGATGTTTGAAGCGTTGCCGCCGAGCTTGCTGAGGACGCTGCCGAAGAGGCCCGAGTCGCCAGAGCCGCCAGAGTGCTGGCTAGCATGCTCCATGGCACCACCGAAGCCGCCATGGGATCCGCCTCCGCTCTGGTTGAAGGAGGGTCGGTTGTACTGTTCGCCGCCAGTCGAGCCGTAGTCGTCCCTGCCACCACCACCGCCGCCGCCGCCGCCACCACCGTAGCCACCGCCACCTCCTCCGCCGTAGCCACCACCGCCACCGCCTTGTTGTCTGCCGCCATAGTTGTCGTCACGGCCGTAGTCGTCTCTGCCGCCGCCTCCGTAGCCTCCACCGCCACCGCCGCCTCCGCCACCTTGGTTGTAGTAGTTGTCGTCTCCTCGACCACCACCACCGTACTCGGCATTGTCAGAGGGGCGCGAGTAGCCTCCCTCGTTGCGGCGACCGCCGCCACCACCGTACTGATCGTCGTAAGACATTATGAGAGCGATGTTCTGTGAGACAGTAATTGATGGAACAGACACGAGACACAGGAGTCGAAGGGATGAATTTGAGGATAAAGGGTTAGAGTCTTGCAGAGGGTGAGTGAATGAGGGGTTGTTGAGAGATGAGTGCGGGACGGAATTGAGCCAAAGAGCGGGCTTTTGAATGGCAGCAGCTTTTTGTCAGGAGCGATGATTGCAGCTGAACGCAGCTGATTGCTTGCTTGCTTGCTTGCCAGCCAGTGCTTACTTGCTGTGGCTGCAGTACTAGCACTGTTGCTGCTGCTGCCTTGATGTGGCCCTCTGTCGCGACTGCCATTTGCGTACCACTCGCTTCAACACACAGCTGGGCAGGTGGGGCAGACAGCTCTCACAACACGTTCTGGGCAGGAGGACCCTTGATGGAGTGACGTATCACGCAGTACGAGTGTCATTTCCAGCACAACACGCATCATGACAGGGAGAGGGGGGGGGGGGTCCCAAACGCCAAGTGGGAAGGTGTGGCCGACAGGAAAATGAGAGTGGAGCTTGTGAAAGGCCTGAGCTTGATTCCAGGCTAGTTGCCCTGCAGGGCTGTGCAGTGAAGCGAGCGAGCAAACAACACACGTCTGAGACGAAGCTAGAAACAAACGGCAAAGACGATCACTATGGATTTCAGGCTGCAGTCTTTATAAACTATCCATCTATCAATCATGAACAAGCAAGTTCATGGCCTTGCTTGGCCTTGCTTGTCAACATCCATCAGCTCTGACAGACTCGTAATTGTAACTCTAGAATCTGGGACTCAACTTGGATGTTGCAGAGTGCTTTTCCAACAGACAAGACGTAGGCTTGGGTGAATTTGCGTGTCCACTCTGGCTACCTATCACTAGCTACCTATCACTGGCTACCAATCAAAAGAGTCTGGGAGGGAGACTGGCGCGGGTTGGAGTGGGGCCCTCAAGCCGCCAGAACGTCGCCGGAAATCTGCTGCTTCCAGCGGGTCAACCAGCCGGAACCCTCAATTCACCTCCCTACCTAGGTATGAATGAGGAAGACTTCGAATGTCTGGCTACCTATCAAATGAGATCCCACCACTGGCTCACTCTAAAGCAAACTTGATATTGAGCATTAACGATTTTCATGATCGTTCAAGTCCTTTTCTTAGGCGCTGAAATTGTTCCATTCAATAAGAGCTGCGCAGGAGAATAACTCTCGTCTTTTCACGTAGTCTCTATGCATCTGCTTCTCATCTGAGTTACTGGTTTGCTGACTATCACTCAGATAGCCTCGCCACAGTAGTAGCAGCAGCGAAATCACCGTCTTTGGCCGTGACATCTTCCAAATGTTCTGCCTTGCAAACTTTTGACCTTTGAAGCGTTCCTTCCCAGTTGAGCTGATTACTCTGAAACAAAGCGTTCGATCCCCAAACTCAGCATCCGCTTGAAGACTTTTGTGCAATCACACCGCCACTGCCGCCATCCTTGCTACCATGGCCAGGACTGCATATCTCGATCGCGTCCTGACCCGATCAGGGCCATTCTCTGACGAAGACTGGATACCTGGGCCAGAGACAAAGACACAGCTTGAAAATGCCAAGATCTTGTGAGCATACAACCCGGAGCCATACCGTC
>JANIPN010396569.1:0-18704 GCA_027478595.1 Erythroxylum anguifugum
GCACTTGATATATAATCATCTTTAAGGTTAAAATCATCTATCTTCCAACTTGCGATCACATTGGCTTCGCACCGCGACCTCGGCGCCGACAGTTCGATGCGCTTTCTAATCTCTGGGCTTACTTACTGCAAGCCACTATCAAACACGGCAAATTCTTCGACTTTTTTGAAGTTTACATCAGATGCTGATAAATGTCGTGATCGTACGGACGAAATTCATCCGTACCGTACCTCGGGGAGCATAGCATCCGAAATAATAATGAAAACATCCAAACAACTTCCGTATGGTCATGACGACTTCATGTTGAGTATAAATATGGACTTGCTTTCATCATAGCAGAGCAGCAGCAGCAGCAGCAGAAGCAGCAGATCATCTTTCTTACTCACACACAAACCTCCAGAACACCCCACCACCATGCCAGCATTCCTCGTCACCGGCGGAACAGGCCACCAAGGCGGCGGCGCCGTCCGCTCCCTCCTGGCGCAGAACCACACCGTGCACGCCCTGGTGCGCGACCCCACCGCCCCCTCCGCCCTCGCCCTCCGCGACCTCGGCGCCAAGCTCTTCAAAGGCACCTTCGAGGACCTCGACAGCCTGAAAACCGCAGCAGCAGGCACGCGCGGCGTCTTCCTCAACCCCAACCCGACCCGCAGCCCCGACGGCACTTCACAAACCAGCGAAGTCGCCCAGGCCGAGAACGTGCTGGCGGCCGCAAAAGCCGCGGGGACCGTCGACACGATCGTCGTTTCCACGGGGTTAGGGGCCGGGCGGCACGCCGAGTGGGCGGCCGAGGACCCGGACTACCCGATGGCGGGGTTCTACGGGAGCAAGTTCGGGATCGAGCAGGCGGTTAAGGCGGCGGGGTTTAAATATGTGGTCGTGCTGAGGCCCGCGTGGCTGATGCACAATTATCTTCCGCCCGTGGCTGCGTTTCATTGGCCCGGCCTGCCGGCCGAGCGGAAGATTGTCACCGTGACGGATCCGGGGCTCAAGGTGCCGCATTTTGACGGGGGGGATGTTGGGAGGTTGGCGGCTGAGGCGCTGATTCGCCCCGAGGAGTGGGCGGGGCGGGAGATCGAGTGTGGGAGTGAGGATCTGTCGTGGGAGGAGGTGGCGAGGGTTTTGACCAAGGTTGCTGGGGTGGATGTCAAGGTGGAGTATGTGGATGGGAAGGTTGAGAGGATTGCGGATCTGTTCTTGACTTGGAAGAATTCGCATGAGTGGAAGGAGCACGATTTCAATAGTTATGGGGTGAAGTTAACTACGCTGGAGGAGTATTTGACGCAGCGCAAGGATACTTTGGTGGCGATGATGGGTGGGAAATAGTAGGAGCTTTATAAGCTTTGTTGGATGGAGTTTGTAGACTATCATATGGTTTTGTAGCTTGACCTAGAAGCATTTGACTGTTCATCTGCTCCCTGAAAGTACGAGTACATCGTCCCAAAATACCGTCGTCAACTTGCTTGTATAGATACCCGTCATAATAGCATCCAACAACTCTTCAGCACTCAATACTCCCATCACTTCTTCACCAAAACCATACCAAACAACTCCCGGTCTCCATATCCGCTTCGCGCACGGGTTCAGTCCTTTCAAACCCTTCCCCCCAACCCTCAACCACGCCCTTAAAATAGTCGCAACTGCTCGCTGAAAAGTGTCCTTTATGGTACGTAGGTATGGTACAGCTCATAGCCTGCAAGGCTAGCGTCTAGAGGCAGAGATACTTCGGCTCGCCAATCCAATTGCCTGCCCCTTGGTTCGTGGTAGAAAATTCCTGTTGTCTCTTCCCAGCCTCGCGACTTTAGACTTCGGACGCTGAATTCTAGACGCCATTTCCTCACCTGAAATTCCCGTCGTCTCAATCCGACCTCGATGCAGATCCTAAAGTGTCGACCGAGCTTCTTGACGTTGTATCTTTTGGAATCTTGAGCTATGCTGCAGTAGTTTTCCGAGCTGAATCCGGCCTTGTGATACGATAGGCTCGATTCCTAGAATGGGTTTCTTCTCTATTTTGTGGTATAATCCTGATCTATCATTTGTAACAGCACGCATTAGGCGACTACCAACGTAAATGATACTCCCGCCTTAGCCGCTATCTGGCTTGAAAATCTTAGCGGTCCTGGTTGACAAAAAAGGTCGCAAGAATTTCACCTGCGCCTTATCAAGATTTTAATTGCCCTTTTTTTTATAACACCCAATCAAAGTATGCCCTATCAAAATTGACAAGCTATTTACATCGCCCTAATCCCAGGTCTATCGAGTCAAAACGCGCCCTCTTAAAATCATAAAGCTGGATATCTAGGTTACCCTCAACGCCCCAAAGCACAAAGCATGCAAGCCAAAATCAAATAGGGCGCACCTAGGATCTTTGCAATCTATTTATCGTCCGCGTGGTAGTGCAGATCAGTAAGAGCCGCTTAGTATTCGCTTTCATCGGCTTGATATCTCAATTCGCGGAAGAAATAGGTCTCAGGTAAGAGCGTATACACAGTTTTCCAAGGCACTTTAATACCTTGTAGTCTTTCCTCGACGCTTGGAGTGTCTGCTCTATCCGGAAGGTCAAGGAACATGCCCGCTACGTCTATCACAGGAGATAACCCTGCATCGGACAATCGCGCCTTACTCCAAAACATAAGACCTGATAACTTCATCCTACTTCGATCTTCGTACAGCATGGGAACTAAGTCCTTTAGCCACCATCTCCAGCCTATACCGGGGCCCACCAAGTCACCGTCAGAAGCCATGTCAGTGTCTGAGGATCGCGGCCTGGGTGACGTATAGCTGAGTCGACGGAAACTATCAAAAATGTCGTCAAAAGTGGGATAATTACGTTCCAAAGATACCGAGTTCATTAGAGCTAACTTTTCCGCGTAGCCCGATTTTTCTAGCCGGCGGAGAGCCGGTAGGCCGAGACTAACGATGTAGTTTATTAGCTCCACCTGTTCATGGGACCTCTGGAAGCGTTCGAACATCCTCCAACCATCTAATTCAAAGTATAAAGCGGCCGAGTCGTTCCCAGGATGGCTTGACTGAGAGTCTAGGTGTAGAACGTCGCTGACAAACCTGTCTTCGATTCGATCTAGCATCCAGGTGGTTCTTCTTACAAGATAGCTTTGGACCCATTCAAGTTCATAGACCTCCCAGTCTTCAAACAAACGAAGAAAAAGACCGGACAAAGTTTTGTCGTGGAAATAGCGCTCCCATCCTAGACTTCCTGACCTCGCTCCAAACAATTTCCGAAGCGCCTCGAATTTAAAGAAAGCTCGTTGAAAGCGCGCCTGCTCCGCTTCAGACAGCGTAATCGGAGACGCAGAAACCCCACAAAATGCGACCAAATCCGGTTGTATCGTGGGGTCGTTCAAGTTATTGGATGCTACGGCCGCATACTCTGCGACGAATGTCTGAGTTAAAACGTATAGCTTAGCCATGCTGATCAGCGTAGGTAAATCAATAGTGGAAGGTAAGCTGGTTCGCCATGCTTCGTAACTTGTAATGAATTCTTGAATCTGCTGGTTTACTTGAGCAACCAAAGGTTCGTTGTAGATCATTGCGCTCCTGCTGCCGGGAGGGTTGTCGGACGGACTGTGAACATGATTGCTGGGGAAAGCGAGTTTTACGGTTGATGCGCCCCTCCGCACTGGAGATCTGGCACCCATAAAGGAAGTGGTCGCGGCGATTCTTGGAGCCTTACAAGCGGCATATGCATCTGCTAGAACTTTGGGAGGGGCGGCATTCCGGAGAACAGCGGACAAAACGTGCCTTTCGTGTGCCTTGAAGACCGCGTAGAGTGGTTTGCATGCTCTTACGGCGGCGTACAGACTGACAGGACATGGTAGCTGTTGCAGGATTTCCAGCAAAATCTCATGTGGCAAAATCGCAAGATCAGAGTGGCTCTTTTGGTCCTTCATGACGGGGAGAGTGGATGCTGATGTTGTTTGAGTAGAAGTGTGGTGTTGTTGTTCTCGGAATATTTTGGATGTCGTGCCTGCACGCTCGTAGATTGTGCCCTCCATCACATTATTAAATCCATATCCGTCTACAATGCATCGACGTTGAACGCGCGGTTCGTCCTAACGTCTTGTGGAGCGGAGTAAGCGCAGGACGCGCTCGCTACAACATCGCCCCACCAACGCGGAAGACAACTGAGTAGAAGGTGATTGCAGAGATCCCCAGGTGCGCCCTATTCAATTTTGACATGGCGCCTAGCGGTTAGTTACCTGCCTGCCTACCTGCCTGCCTGCCTACCTACCTGCCTACCTACCTACCTGCCTACCTACCTACCTAGGTAGTTTTACGATTTTCCCAAGGTGCACTTTATTTAAAACCTGAGTCAGAAAGTATAAAGGCTAGGGAGTTCCTTACGAGAACAAACGGCAGAGAGAGTTAGATTATATAACGAGCCGATCAGCCGAAAAGGCATACTACGATGACAATACGGATGGCCTTTTTCCATACCAACACGGTAAATTGATTGATCTTGCTATGACCGTTAGCTTAGCTGCTACTGAGTACGCACTTCATTTTGTTGAATCACGAGACGATTTACTGATTGTCTATAGGATGGGTGATAAACGTGGATATTTCCTGTATAGGCATCCACATGGGTATAAGACATATAAGAAAAAGCGTCGGCACGAAAGCCTTCGTAACGATAGTTATACGCAAGCCGAAGATTGGCGTGAACAAGCCGATAGGCATAAGGAACTGGCAAGGTACGAACACATTTTTATAGTCTATGTTAAACAACAAACTGCTAACAGCATATTCGTAAAGCGATAATAGACAGTGAAGTCCGTCGGACCCTAGCTGCCATTCTTAGTGGCGTTCTTTTTAAATATATTGCTATGTAGCATTGTTACTAGTCTGATAACACATAGAATGAATCTTCGTTTTTGTACAAGCCACAGAGGAATTGTGACTGATCCGCCAGCGCCTAGCTAGTCATAATATGCATTCAGGGAAGGTAGGGATGTGGAGCAACAGGACAACGATGGAGAGAGCGATTTGTGTGCCTCATTGCGTGCATACTTCTTACGACTATGTACATAGCATGTGTGAAGGCACCTGGGCGATCATATAGCAGCAGAGGCGTATATATCGGGCTCGATCGATTGGACGGAAAGAAAGTCTGGCTGCTGACACTTAGCTTTATAACGTAATCTCGCTTTAAGGGTCAGGGCACATCCAACAACTATCACTAATACTTTAGTAGGAACATTTAGTCTCAAACAGCTTTTTGTTAAGGTAAAGATACATCTCATTGTCTTCCCCAAGTAAGTACCCTGATCTAGTTGACATGATCTACCTCAACACTCTAGCTATATGCCCCCCTAAAAGCTCGTTCACTCAAGCTTCGGAGGATTTGCCATGAGATACTCTTCCAGAGTAGTGAGCTTACCGCGAGCATTCCCCGCCGACCAAGCCACCAGCTCCTCGGTGCCCTCCCCATAGTACCCAAACTCATCCTGATAGCTCAGCCCCTCGACCAAAACATCCGCCAGGATCGGCAAGCTCGCCTTGAACTCCTCGAGGGGCACCTGCTTCGCGACCACGGTCCTCCCCGTAGCCTCGGTCAAAGCCCCAGCCACCTCCTCGTAGCTATACAGCGCCGTCGCCGCGCACATGGTCTTCCCCGCGAACCGCTCGGGCTCCGCCAGCATCGCGCCCACAAACTTGCCCGTATCCGGCACCACCGCAACCCAGGGCATCCGCGCGCTCGTCGGACTATGCCTCGCCAGCACCCACGTCCCCTCTCCCCCATTACCACCACCACTCCGCTTCGGCGCCAAAAACCCCTGCGTCGCAAAATTCTCCATAAACGACCCGGGGCAGAAAAACGCGCTTCTTACGGGCAAATCGCGGATATAGCGCTCGGCCCGGGCTTTGGCCTCGAAGGGGAACACCTTGGTGTACTTCCCGCCGGAGATGGCGCTGGGCGAGGGCAGTGTGCTGAAGACGAGGAACCCGACCCCGGCCGCGACGGCGGCGTCGGCGATGGTCCTCGCCGCTGCGAACTCGGCTTCGAGCGGATTGGGATCAGATGCGGCAGGTGTGGTCATGGCGAAGACGGCGGAGGCACCGGTGAGGGCGGAGGAGATGCTGGTGGGGTCGAGGACGTCTGCTGCGACGACTTCGATTGCATTTCCGCTTCCGACTTTGAGCAGCTGCTGGGCCTTTGCTGAACTGACGTCGCGGGTGAGCGCGCGGATCCGGTACTGCTGGGAGAGCTCTGGGTCGTTGAGCACGAAGTTGATCACCGAGCCGCCCTGCTGGCCCGTGGCGCCGAAGACGGCGAGGATCTTCTGGGACATTTTTGTTGTTTGGTATAGGTAGCGATTTTATTTTATCTTTTTTTTTGGAAAGAAAAGGCCAGATTGTTGGGATGTTTTGGAAACGGTGAATTTGTTTCCTCCATTTGACCGGCGGAGGCAGTCCTATTTCAATGTCGGGTATTCCTCGAGCTGCCATCTCCATAAGCCACCCTAGGTCGCCGCTGATAGTCGGATGAAGTGTTGTGTAATAGATATTTGATGTGTATCTTGTAGGCGAGTCTTTCCACCGAGGCTTACACTGAAGCTTACACCGAAGCTTAGCTCCGCACCTTGTCTGTTACCGCCAGGCACCTATTACTTAAGCACCATTTATGACTATTATGTAAAGTGCAATAATGGCTGTAATTCGGTCGTACTTAAAGACTACGTTAATTATTTATAATAAATAAATAAACAAATATTTCTATTTTTGTTTTCAAATTTTTAAACATAATTTATATACAAATTATTTCCACCAGCAATTTGTTTCCAATAAACAGATTGTGGTGATAGCCTGATAGGGTTAAAAGAAATAATATTAAAATTTTCTAAGGAACTTAAAAAGGATAATAAAGCTATAATATTATATTTTTATAAAAAAGTGTTAGGAATTCCGCACAACTTCATCATGCTTGATGGAGACAAGTTGCGGATGGAGATAAATTGGGGGTGGGCTGCACCAGTTCCCACCAGGAAAAAAGCAGACAAAGTAAGAAGGATTATGATACGCATGAAATCGGAGCTAATTGATATTACTTAGATACAAATTCACTCAAATAGTCGAAGACGCATCAAAATTATCGTAGAAGGCCGCATGCGGAACGTAAAGAGCTCTGAAAGCCTGAATGGGGCGGACGATGGGAACCCCCGATGCGGGCACATGAAAATTGCACCATTACCAATGCCTGACTTATAGGCTTTTACATACTGGTAAGTTAACATTTACTTTTTACATGACTGGCAGGTCGGTGCCCTGCAGCTTTGTATATCCAATTACCAGACAAGTAACGGGTGGCTTTTAAGATCCTGCTTGCGGCGCGGGCAATAGCCCCCCACTTCCTTGCAGTAATGAGGTTTCAGCCTGACGGCGTGACAGCGAGAAATGTCTCGCTGCTGCGAATCAACCTGCAGAATACGTGATGTAGGCAAATTTCTTTCAATGGTGATGCAGAGAAAGCATCTTATAAGGTGGTTGCAAGGCGACACGGTTCAATTGGAACTTTTCGACGCCAAAGAGCGGCAAAGATGCAGGGAATAAAGGGTTAGCGGACTCTCGGACTACTTCTCTTATATATATCGAATCAACTATGCTGTTAGAATACCTGTTGCACCCTTGCTGGTCTTATATCGACGTTGGAAACTGTTCACCATGGAGGAAGAACCTCCCGTAGGACGGATTACCAAAAACGCCTTCATTGTGAGTTTGCTTCAGAGCAAGCCCTTTGGCAGTATGGATTGATGATTGAACGAGAATCTAGGCTACCACGGCTGCCTTACTTTCTTTGTGCTTGATCACCTCCGCTGCTCAATTCTACACCCGCTTTCGAGTACGGAAGTTCGGATGGGAAGATGGTTTCTTTATATGCGGCATAATTTGTATGATTTCAGCGTTGATCCTCAGCTACGTCTTTCTCGACACCTTGTTCCTGATAGCGGCACTCGTGTTCTCCCCGGAATCATTCTCTATCCCCCCAGATTTCCTGACTAGGGCAATCATATACCGGAAAATGTCGATTGCCATCACAGTCCTAGCTTGGCTGGGCATTTGTTGCGTCAAAGGCAGCTTCCTCGCGTTATTCAGGCCCTTGATCGACCGCATGCCTGTACTTATCGCCTGTTGGTGGGTTGCAGTGGTCTTTAACGTTGCAAATACTATCTATGGGGTTATATTCCAGTTAGTTGGTTGTCCATTTATCCGAGATGATCAAATTCTTGAAGCTTGTCGGTAGAATTATGGTCCAATATCGCTGGACGCGCTGACAAATACAAGCGCAGTGCGTCAACGGCGTCTATCTACAGAGATCGTTCAGCTTTTCGCTTTCCCACATGATTCTCGATATTGTGGGAGACATTTTGAATAAGTAACCCATCAAGTAACGAGTTATCATTTCCTAATTTGTCAATACTTCTAGTCATCCCAATCCATCTGATATGGAAGATTCGAGTACGCTGGACACAAAAGGTAGCGCTCGCTTGCTCACTGTGTCTAACCATCCTCATGATCGCCGCCACGATCTGTAGGATTACCGGCCTTCGAGTGGATGGCAGTCTAGATATCGTGTGGTCGTGTTTCTTTGTTATGGTACCCGCCCAGCTTGGATTGTGCCTCGTTGCTATCAGTGCGTTCCGCACCCTATTTGTAGCGAAGGTTAGGGAGCGCCATGGAGGCGATAGGTCCCAAAGGATGGCCAGATGGTACAATGAGAGCAGAGTAGGCATGATGCGGCTATTTGGCAAAGATGGAACACAATCGGAGAAAACGAAAGCCAGCAACAGGCTATCTGTTAGGTTCCCTCGACCGATGATGACGGGCCTTCGCAGTTGGATAGATAGGCAAGGAAGGACGCACGCCCAAGGTTCGGAGATGCTTCCAAGCATTGCTTTATCTGAGGAGAATGACGATAGGTGGCCATTTAATGATCGTGTTTTACCAACGGATGCTTCGAACAAAGATCCTCATCACATTTCAACTCGTTCAGAAGAGGTAAACTCGCCTAAAATTTTCTTAATTATTGAACCAGAGGAGCACAAAGAGCTTACATGACTTAGGTCTAGATACTTGTATTCTTCAAAAAGAATATAACTCTAGTATCGCTATCCTTAGTTTGTAAATAATATGCCATATTATTAAAATTAAAAATAAATTAAGGTTAATTTTTTTAAAATTTAAAATAGAAAATAATTAATTTAAAAAATAATTTTTAAAATTTTTAAAATTATTTATTGCGGATTTCAAATTTGAATAAAATAATTCGATAAGACGAGAAGTGATTTATAAAAACCGAGTTATAGCGACAGTGGCTTGATCGTAGGGCCTTGGCGCTGGCCGACGGGCGCACTACCGACTCCCCCAGGTGCCCCGGTATCCCCTATCCCCGCTAAAGAGGAACTGTCCATCTACTGCGTCACCGTTTTTTTAACTGGGTAGGTCCGGTACCCCGGGTTTACCTCCGAACAAAGGTATTGATTGTACCTCATACTACAGATACCCAACTAACTAAAATAGGTTCAATTGAAGTTGTTAGGTGGTATTTGTTTAAATGTTATATGTTGATCTTGGTTCAGTAGCCAGAAGATGACTTCACAGGGCTTACTTGGCGGGTCTCGACTCGGAACGTTGATCTGTGTGGTGGATGCAAACTCTAACTATGGCCGGAGATTAAAATTTCTGTTTACGCTACGTTCCGATATTGGAGTCTGATTCATGAGCGTTAAAGTGCCTGTAGCAAAGACGGAATCATGAGTCTCGTCAATGAGCGTTAAAGTGCCATGATTCCGTCTTTGCTACAGGCACTTTAACGCTCATGAAGGTCGACTCAACGATGGAGTCAACAAGTCGCAAGTCATGGGCCCGTTAGACTTAGCTTAAAGAGCCGCTTGAGGAAGATTTTGACAAGCAAAAAGTGAACCCCATTTAGATGTAAAGTAGATTAGACTTGCTAAGACAGTTTCGTATCGAACGCAGAGAACGTGACTAAAGAATTCGTAACCCTCCCATATTAACATGACCTTGTGAAACCCCCCCCTCCGAGTCCTGTTTGTCATGAAAATACAGCTCGTGATTTTTTATGTCCACTACCATCGGACCAATCACAAGTAGATATATTCGTCATTCATTTGCGTCCCAGATAGATAAACCCTCTCCACCTCACGCCTCCTCGGCTTTCTCTCCAGCTGGATCCTCCTCGGCATCTTCAGGCTTCCTCCCATAGGTCACGTACCTAAGAATCAGTCAGCAAAACTCGATCGGCCCAACAAGACTCTAAGGAATGAAATCACTCACCACTCCAACATAGAATGGATCTTTGGATTCTTCAAATCAGCCCTGAACTTCGACGCAAGCACATGGACCTCCTCGGCCGTCATGCCGTGGAAACGCGTAAAGGTAGCCATCAAAAGCCCGTCGATGTTCTCCATCATATTCAAATACCACCACGCACCGACCTCTTTCAGGCGCTTATCTGCCGGCCAGACACCCGCGGGGATCACGTGGCGCTTAACTGTGATGTCGACGAAACCGGCGTCTTTCATCCACCCTTCGATAAGCGGTCCCGGGCACGCTTCGATCCCCGATGCTCTCGCTACGTCTACGAAGGTATGGCAGATATAATAAATCGCAGTGTCTTTGGTGAGGCTACCGTCGGGCGACGTCCATGAGGCGTCAAAATCGGCGAACTCGACGTAGCCACCCGGCTTACAATGTCTTGAGGCAGGACGAGTTAGCATGTATACGTATGATGGTTCAAGAAAACTTGCTTGTAAGCTTGCCGAATTAACTTTGGCCAGTCGCGGACCGCTGTTGACATATGCCGAATATGGATGAAGTCGAAAGGTTTTGAGTAGACCCATTCTTCTTCTATGTCGTCGACTTCAAAGTGTACGTTGGGCGGAACCCATTTGGGTTGTATGGGGCTGAGATCGTTTCCGGCTACCTGTTGTATGTTGGTAAAGTAAAGGTAATCACTTCATGCCAGAGCTTACATCGCAATTGGGAAAGTTATCAGCTTCGTAAGTATTAGCTTCAGTCCACATACTTATTGGGTGAACATACCGAACTCAATGGCCCAAATTCCTGTCCCTGTTGCAACATCAAGGGCGCGTTTGGGGTCCTTTAAAGGTGCGTAATGGATCTTGCCATCTTGAAGAACCTAATCATGTCAGCTCTAGAGCGCCAGACCATAGAATAGTTTCACCTTGAACATCTGATGGAGGATATCTAAGCGCTCGGATTCTCGCTACACTCGGTAAGTAAACGTCGCTCAGAGAGGTCTTGTTATGTCCTACTTCGTCGTTGGGAAAGACATAAGATCCCTGCTTGTACGCATGATATCTACGACCGTTCTCGAATTGGCTTTCAATTGGTTAGTCTCAAGTCATTTGCTGGCGAAGCATACTGGAGGTATCAAGAGGGAGCTCTAGTATTTTAAATTGAAAATACACAAGTGGTTACATACTAGTTGGTTATGCTATCCGCTAGCGAAGTTGTATAGCTGTCCCTATAGTCCGGAGGATCAGTCGATGCTGCGAACTAGACCGGTGTATGATTTCTTAACAGGCATTGAGACATCAACGTTGTCGCACAGTGAACACAAAAGTGTGGGTCAGGTCCCAGGGCGCCACATGGATACGCCGGCCCTGCGAGACTTGGATAATTTTTACGTACTGATCTGATCCATATGAAGAATCGGTGTCGGTGTACTGTGCAGTACTTTGTTAGTATCTGTACTCTAACTTCGCGAAGCCTGTTTGCGCATCGACTCCAGTAGTCTATCGCTGGCCATGATCTTAACTCACACCTGCTTCGATGCTCTGGTCCACCTGCACCACTTGATCCGATATTCTAGCGGGCTCCGCGGATGTTGTTGCCATGGCGGGCACACCTTATGCAAGCAGGTTTTAATGAAAAATCAATCTCAGGAAAGTCTATAAAGTAAAAGCGACGAACATATCGAAGATGGAGGAGGTTAAAAGTGTCAGAATGCGACGATCCTGCGCTCCAAACCTTAAAGCATGTCTCGTCCGTCCCCGAGCGTATGAACTCTCAGCCGAGCAGCCGAGTAAGATTGTAGAAGCCCTCCAAACCCCCAAGGCCGGGGGTTCAACCATTTCGAGACCGGGGAGGCCGCTAAAACCCACCAGACACACACTGTTTGGCCGCCGTAATCTTGGTGGCTGATCGTCCTGTGCCTTTTGTGCCTCTAGCATCGCTAAGAGGCCCCATCGGAATGGCCTCGCAGCGTAATGGGCGTTTGTTAGCAGGATTAGCGGCACGGTATGCCAACGAAGGATGGGTTGGATCAGCGTCCACCCTGCCAGCCAGCCCAATGAAAGCCAAACGTTCAAGGGCATACGGGCTGTAGGTTAGCACGTTAGCCAACTAGAGCTATTTCACTGTTGTCCTGACTGATCATTTTCTCGAACCCCTCTAGGAGAGTGGGTATGTGGGTGCGCGGCGAAACTTTGCGACAAGACCTGCGGCACGACAGTTGTCCTGTCCACAGGGTTTAGGTTGGACTGCAGTTCAGGAAAGACACAGTAAAATGATCGGATGAGGGCCGATGGACATACATACCTCCTAAGTGATGGTAGATTGCGAGAGTGTCGTCCAATACAAGGAGACACAGGGTAAAACGGACATGGCCGAGAGGGGAGAGAAGTGAAGGCAAAGTACATGGGTGGTGGCAACCGTGGGGCCGGAGGGCAGCCAAGATGCCGTTGCGCACGAAAAATGCACGCGCACATGCAGCCTCATAGTACGTCAGACAGCGGTCTCCCCTACTATGGTAGTTAACGTTAACTGCTTTGGAAATGATCGTACTTTTTTTTTTGCCAACACAGCGGCTCAGCACCTGGCAATTGGCGCGGCGCATGGAGACAAGGATGGTGGTGGTGTCTTTTCTGATGGTGTGCGTTTGCGTGTGTATGTGAGAAAATAGAGCACGTCGGCGTTTTTTGAATTCTCACCGCAAGTTTAGGGATTTCTTTTTCTGTCTTGTCGCACTGGCGACTATGCCTTATCCAGAGGTCAAGCTATGGAGCTATCAAACGATCTGATTCAGTTGATAGACTATGTGAAATTCTAGCAAGCGATATGGCTACTCGTAGGGCTGATTGAAGTCTCACAGCCGAATTTCTAGATAACTTTGTACCCCATACTATGATAGAGACCAACCTCAAGGGGTCTGGCCCAGGGGTTGAACCCTTCAGAGACCGGGGCCCTGGTCGATGGCCTAGGTACTCATGACTCTAAACGTTGTGTATAAACTCAATTGTATATATCTTCATGGTTCCAGTTCACCATTTATTCGAGGGTGCATGCACACACACCATGTTCCTGACGTGTGTATATACGGTATATGGTTTGAGACCGGCTGCACCCCACATGCAGCGAACCGCCAGAACGTCCGAACTTACTCCCGCTGCCGCTACCGGTGGAGGGGGGTAGAATACAGGGTCGCGTCATTTGAGATGTGAAAAATTGAGGATAAATCCATCCTGCAAAGGTTTCGGCCCTCATCAATTGATCTCGTATCGCTCGACCTCGACCTCCAAAAAATATAAGCTGAATCCACCAAAGCCACTTCCATCACACCGGAATCGTCAGCTTCTGCTCCAACTCACACAACCACAACAATGGCACCAAGCATGACCTTGATCAAACCCTCAGCGCCGACAGGCACCAACACCCACAAAGGCCCAGCCGCCACCTTCACCGGCGACGTGCATCTCGAGATCCTGCTCAAGGACCCCACCATTATGATCGGCCACGTGCAGTTCCAGCCAGGCGCCCGCACCTTCTGGCACAGGCACACCGACGGCCAGCTGCTCCGCGTGCTCGCCGGCAGCGGCTGGATCTGCGACAAGGGCGGCGTGCCGCACCAGCTGACGACGGGGGATACCGTCTGGTGTCCCGCCGGCACGACGCACTGGCACGGCGCAGACGAGGGCTCGTACATGGTGCATCTGGCGGTTAGCCATGGGAAGACGGAGTGGCTGGAGGAGGTTACTGCCGAGGAATTTGCGAAGAGGAAGGATTGATGAGGACGATGAGGATGATGATGATGATGATGATGATGACACACTCAGTAGTAAGCCAAGCGGGATGACTGAAGCATTGTTATTATTGGGAGCGGTGAGGTGGAGTTCAGGGGATGGTCCTAGATCAGCATAGTTAGTGTTTCCCTTTTGAGTAAATGTTAAAGGCTACCTACAGTTGAATGGGAACGACTTACAAATCATTGCCAAGTGACTTCTACATCTGCACGGTTTTACGGACTCGTACCAGGAATGCTTGAGCTTTCAAAGCGAATGATGCCTAGCTCCAAATTATTTAGTAGGTTTAAGGAGAGTATCTAGGTTAGTTTAGAGGTTGTAGTCAAACGTTCAGTAGTAGGAGTACACTTCCTCAAAGGTAGCAGTTAGATGGATAACTTCTCCAAACATTAAGTTGAAAATAAGTAAGTCGGTGTCTTCTTTGAGCTGCTTATTCAGTGTTACGTGAGCATCAGTTTATGGAAATAAAATAATCGTTAAGCAAGCTTAACTATCTCTAAGAACTTTTACAAGCATGAGGTCATGAGATTAATAATGAGGTTACAGAAAACCCACCCACAACTAAGAACAGATGGAGCAGAAATTTGGCCACAAAATACAAACCCGCTATTAATAACTTAGTATTAGCCGGTCCTGATTATCATAGTAGGTAGCTCCTTTAGTAGATGAGAACTAAAACTAATGACAATAGAGCTGCCATTACCTTAATTAGGCTAAACCTTAGAAGATAAAGAGAGAGGAACTTAATACAACTATGAATTGAATCTTGTAAATCGTGTTCTTAAATATGGAAAGCATCTACAAGACTTTCATATGTCTTAGGTATCATTGCAGGAGACAAGTACAGGCTAAGAGATACTTGCATGTGGTATGGTAGTTGAAAAGGGAGCAGTAAACCCCCTTTAGTGTCAAATACTTCAATAAGAGATCATATGAGTAAATAAGGCAGCTTGGCTGAGTGGGTTGGTGTCCCGAAAATTGGGATTTGAGAGACACCTGATCCCAGGTTCGAGCCCCAGGACACTCACAGAGACCACGTCCTGGAGGAATACTCTCACCAAGCTGTGGTCCCGTCGCGCCTCTCGAAGCCTAAACAAATAATCCCAGTGGGTGAAAGCGTTGCGAGAAAGGTGAAAATAAACCTTTTGCCATTTTGGAAATAAAACCCCTATCATGAAATGCTTGAGCTAAGCTGAAATTCTATACCTTTTTTGTCCTCTAGATATTTGGTGCTATGTAAGTGCTTCCACCCACCAGAGCCAGCTGGTATTACTTCACCTCTGGAAACAACCTGACTTTGAGAAAATACAGAAAACGCTTGTTTAGTGTCTCTCATAGAGATGTTCACGAACTGAACTTTACAGCTCGTTTCCTACTCTCTGTCTCAGGGGTACTACTGCTGGTTCTAGGGACACTACCACCAGTTTCAGGAGCATCGACAATATTAGCATCAGTTGGAATATCCGCAATTGCCACAGTCTTGCACTCAGAGAAAGCTCCTGTATGTGAGATGGAGATAAAGTCACCACGTTGTTCGTAAGTGAATTCCTTTCCACCAACAGTTATCTCGACGACGCTGGTGTAACCTCCCTCGTAGGTTCCCTGATAAGCAGAAGCGTTACAGTGCTTGGCAAAGCCCGGTTGTATCAAATCAGATGTCGGTGTCGATCCTTGAAGCCAAGATACAGTCTGGGTATTTGATTCTTCTTCCAGGTCCATGGTAGCCGACTGATACTCGTATGAAGTACCCAATCCAAACGTTACTTGCCCTTCAGTCAGAAATGGGATGCCAACTTTTCCGCCAACTTCAACAGAAGTAGTAACTCCAAAGGTCGATTGCTTGGTAGAAGAAAATGAGGAAGATTTCGTCATGGTACGTGATCCTTGGAAGTTCCAGGCTTGGGCTGTGCCATTGCTTCCAGCAGGGCTAGTATTCTTGATCCATACGTCGTGGAGCGAAACTGCTTGTATGCCTCTGCGAATTGGTTAGCATCCGTTGAAGAAACTCAAAAACCTTTCCGGAAGGTCAACTTACTCCTGCCTTCTGTTGATTTCTTCCAGATCGTTGTCGAATTGAAGGTCAACAATCCTGGCATCACCCTGTGTTACTCCCAGAAAGAGGGGAGTCCACTGATGGATGAACCCCCGAGCTTGACCACTGGCGCCAATAAGTATTCCGGAAGCTTCATTGACCTCTTCTTCATCGTCTTCACCAACGCTTCCGGAGCGTACGTCCAGCTTCTGGTCGCCAACCTCAACGTATATGAGACCAATCCCATCACCCTTCTTGTTCTCGGCCAGCTTCATCACCTGTATCGTATCTTCAGGCCGCCAATTGATAGCGTCATAGCGGTCTCCTGCCGGTGTGCCTTCGACTGGGGGCTTAGTACCGTCGGAGTAAGTGAGCTGGATTCCCTTTATGTGGTGTTTGTTGGCCCAGACTTCGATCCCGGTAATAACTTTACCTCCTTTCCATGCAGTATCGCAAAAGCCGTCGGCGTCCTCGTGAAGTTTCCCCCACGTTTTCAGCTGGTCGATTGGACCATCGGTACATTCGTCTGCCCGAGCACTACCAGCTACGGCCAGCGCATAGGCGACACCCGCAATGATGGCTTTGGTGAAAGAAGGCATGTTGAAATCAGTGAATGGAAGAAATATGCAAGTTGAAGAGCAAACAACTGGACGAGCGAATGAATAAAAGAATGAACGATATAACGAATGGATAAATGCTAGAAATGAATGGATAGCAGCTTCAAGCTCACTGGAGAACGGTTTTCTTATGGTTTGGAGAACTTGCTATCGTTGGGTTCAATGCCCTCTTTATATATTCTATCCAAACGCCTGTTCTAAACACCTGCTACCATTTCAGACAAGATTCGAAATGCCCCTCAACGACTTTCTATTTGATGCCAAGATCGCCGTTTTAGCATGGCAGAAGTTTCATGGTTGGCTATTTACTACCCCCAGCTCAACACTGCGCCTGTGACAGGTAGTATACATATGCGCAATCGGATCTGTCAGTGTGCATGTAACATTGGGCTTTACCCAAACCAGGACCATTATCTCAGCCTTAGGAGCGCGACATATGCAAGAACGAACCATACTATGGTAGGCGGAGTTGACCTTCAATTTTACTTAATATAAGTATAACCTGGGAACTACGAACATAAAAGTTCATGGTTCCCCACCATCAAAGGTGTCTGTGTATGTGGCACAGTGTCGCAACAGCGCGAAGATTACAACTCCGCCAACCTGCAAGAGCGATTAGGTGATTATGGAATCGGGACATCTAAAACCATTGAAATTAGCAAAGGAACATGTGAGAAAAACCTGGGGACGCTAGAAGGAGTAACATTGCGAACGGGTCTACCTTCATCGCAGAGTACTCTAGATGTACCTAGAGGTTGCTAATACATTGATTCCAATCCCATTATTCATTACGTGAGTGTCCGTACTCCTATTTTGCCGATCAAACCCAACTATGAGGTATATTTTGGGATCACCGCTGATGTCTCCAGGAGAGTAACGGCCCCAAAATCGAAACACGAACAAAAGTTCATATCCTCCTTTAATAAGGCGTCCAGTCTGGATCCCTAAGGATCAGATACTAGAACAATTTATATCAGCTGAACGGAGAGCTCCGTGCAAGACGGACCATTCCGGTTAGCCGATGCTTATTTGTGACTGCTGCAAGAGAGTTCTCGCATAACCGCACGAATCCTAAGTGAAGCATCATTTTGAAGCTCCACTTTATAGTCGGTGTAAATGATAAAACCTGTTCCGATATAGGAAAATGTGAGTCAGCTCCGAATGCGAGCTTCCAAATAACAACCCGAAAGTGCCTCTCTCCTCCAACTACTTCGTCCGTGAATCACCAAAACATCCCTCTTTGACTCGCCCCAGTAGAGCCCAACCGCCGCCACTAAACTCTCCCAAACCCACCACTACCACTACCACTACCACCACCACCAACCACCATGGCCGCCATAGAACCAACCCCCGCCCCAACCCAAACCATCCTCGTCTCCGCCGCCTCAGCCCAAGCCTTCGCCGAAGCCGTCCTAACCGGCCACGGGGTCCCACCGACAAACGCCCCCCTAATAGCCCGCAGCCTGGTCCTCGCGGACCTCCGCGGCGTCGACACGCACGGCATAAACCGCCTCCTCCCCTACACAACCCAGCTCCGCAACGGCACGCTCTCGCCCACCGCAACCCCCACCCTCACCACCTTAACCCCCGTAGTCGCGCACGTCGACGGGCACAACGGCTTCGGCTTCCTCGCCGCGGAAGCGGGGATGCGCTTCTGCACGGACGCCGCATCGACCTTCGGGATCGGCATGGCGTCCGTGCGGCGCTCGAACCACTTCGGGATGTCGGCGTGGATCGTGCAGCAAGCCCTAGACGCGGGGATGATGGCGCTCGTGTTCACGAATAGCTCCAAGGCGATGCCCGCTTGGGGGGGCAGGGACCAGTTGCTGGGCGTTTCGCCGCTTGCTGCGGGGGCTCCCGGGACGCCGCCGTTTGTGCTGGATATGGCGCCCAGCGTGGCGGCGAGCGCCTCGGCGTTCATGTGCGCGACCATCACCACCACGCCGGAGGTTGCGTCGGTGACGACCGCCG
>JANIPN010396569.1:18714-33044 GCA_027478595.1 Erythroxylum anguifugum
GTGGCGGCCAGGGGGAAGGTGCATAAGGCGTTGAGGCGCGGGGAGGAGATTCCGGGGGATTGGGCGCTGGATCGGGAGGGGAGGAGGACGACGGATCCCGGGAGGGCGCTGGATGGGGGGAGTATGTTGCCTATGGGCGGGCCCAAGGGGAGCGGGTTGAGTATTATGATGGATGTGTTTTCGGGGGTGCTGAGTGGGAGTGCGCTGGCGGCTGATGTTTGCGGACCGTATGATGGGAGTCGGGAGGCGGATGTGGGTCACTTTTTTGTTGCTATTAAGCCTGATTTGTTCATGAGTATCGAGGAGTTCAAGGGGAGAATGAAAACGCTCTATGATAGGGTTGTTGGGAGCCAGAAGATGGAAGGGGTCGATCGGATCTATTTCCCGGGCGAGATAGAGCTCGAGAAAGAGGCCACACGGAGGCAGGAGGGAATTCCATTCACGGCGAGTGAGATACAGAAGCTGAACGAAGAAGCTGCTCGGGTTGGAGTGGAGAAACTACTAGGCTGAAATGAGAACGCTCAGTGGAGGACATTGTGGCAATATCAACGAACTTAATTAGACGAGAAAAGTATGTAGATATAAAAGTCAAAGCCATGTGTGGTCTATGTACACTTCGCTCACGAAGATGTATAACATGTATATTTGAATTGAACGAACTGCAATCGATAGACTATTATAGTATTACACCCATGCTCCCGGCTGTCCTATGCATGCCGTATCGTTATGAACCGGACCCTCTTCAATGCCGTAAGCAACGCTTAGAAGAACCTCCACCAGATGAACAGCAACATGAACAGGCCAACACCAGCTACCGGTCCGTACTGTTTTAGTAATAGTTCCCAGTTGATCCTCACGGCTGCCCGCCGATACTTCTTGCTGTCTTCCCGAAGCCTAGCACTCATGTCTCCCATCCGTTCCAGGCTGTCTCCTCGGTACAGCAGATCCTCAATGTTCTTTGTCATGACTTTTGTAACGTCCCTTAGCTCGTCATTGAGCTTCTCTAAGTTGTTGGAAGCGCGAGCATCCTGATACGTCTTTTTGGTACGCTGAATAAAGGAGTCGAACTCGACAAAGGCATAGGGTCGACATGTTGCGGCGTTGTAGGCGGTAGCTGAGTAGGTGTTTGTAAACTCGGCAGAGAGGTCGGAGAGGTATGTGAAGGCAAGCTTGCGGGGGTATGAATGGTCGCATATAGTCAAAAAGCAAAGGGTGTCATTTATCGTGTAGCTATACAGACAGTGAGCGGTGCATGAGTACGAGGAGAGACGCCGACTTACTGTATGTTGAATTTTCCGCATTCTATGCTCGCTTGAGGCTCTGAGTTGCGGTTCAATTTCTTGATTATTTGCTTCGCCTGCGACTTGGGCTCACTGAGCTGTGCTTCTGACTGGGCATGGTCAGTCACGAGATATTACTTAGTCGAAGGAGGCTGCTTGGTCGAAGGAAGTGAAGCTGTTCAGTCAAAGGAGTCTGCTCACCGACTCATCGTCCACCGAAGCCGCGAGCATAAGCCCTGGAGTCTATAAGTACATGGCTTAAGAAGCTCGAAGCAGACGCCGTACCATCTATGCGTGAGATAAACGTTGAAAGGACCATGCTGCGGGGTTATGGGTGGTAGTTCTTCAGCTTCGCAATAGTTGAGGGCCTCTGTCTGGCAAACAGAGCACCGGCCCCAAGTGAATGAGAAGACACGCGCACCGCAACAGCTTGACACACCAAATTGCGCAAACACACGATGCAAATTGTCCTTGAGTGCAGACCTGCAATTTCCTGAGACGACTGGTGAATCTGCGACTTCACGGCGTCTTGCACAATGGAGCGACTTATTTCACCAAAGGACACATGCAGCTTTTCCGTCGTTGGCTCGAGAAGCAGCTCCGTCGACAAGGGCAAAGGCGAGCCGAGCAAGTCGGCTACACCTTCCTTGAGCCAGAGATCGACCTCCGCCATGGCCGCTTCTGATAGGGAGTCAAGCGAAGCGCCCAGTCTGACGACGCCAAAAACACCCAAGCAGTCGCCTTCAATTCGACGATGGAACGTATTTAGAAAGAACTCTGGCAGCAGCTCGGAGAATTGGTCCTTGAAGCGAGGATTCAGCAGTCCCATACAGCCGTTGGACAGTGGCCGCATCTTTGGTTACTCACCTCCCCCGGGGCCTGTCGAGAGCCCAGAAACCAAGAAACGCAAGAACGACGAGCTCTACAGACTCTTAGATGAAGTTTCCGAGCTCTACAATGGGGCTCAGTATGCTGATGTTGAGTTCGACAAAATCCCAAAGCGTGAGATCAACTTTCTCACACCGTCGCCACTGAAGAAGAAAACATTCCGCCGCTTGACAGACGCACCCGCTCCGCTGCGCATCCAGTCCTCTACCCGGACCTTGTTGAAGAAACCGCCACCTCTCTCTTCGCCCGTCGGGAAGAAGCCTCAGTCTCGGGAGTTTGAACGTCTTGACTCTCTCGTGCGAACGTGCTCCACATTTTTGAATTGGCCGATTACACCGTCGCAGATTACACCTCTTACGCCCGAGGAAGGTGGTGGTCTGCGGCGTCCTGACAGTCCAACGCTACCTTCATCTGTTTATGTGCCTCAGCTTTTACCAAATTTTGCATCTAGTAGTCTTAAAACAAGGCGTCAAGCACGTACCGAGGCTGCTAAGTTCCCACGCAGACTGCACGGCCCTGAGGGGAATCAAACTGAGGGGCCAGAAGCCGAGCAGACCAAAGAAGAAGAGGACACTTCTGAACTTGCCAGATTCATTCGAAATACTTCTCCACAGGACGCTTTTCTTCAGACACTCAAAAGGCCATTAAAGCGGGAGTCACGTGGCTCAGGTCGGCAAGTATCGTTTGATTCAAACACTTCACGCAACAAAGAAGTTTCCCCGCTAGAACCGCTGAAAGCCACCCGTCAGAGTTCTTGGGCAACCGTAGATACTAGCACTTCTCAGTATCCGGAGTCAAAGGACCATAACGATTCTGCTACAGCAATCACGGGGCTCATAGAGGACTTTCACATGGCACCTAGAAAGAGCGCTAGGGCCAAGCAACCTATCAAAAAGGCAACGAAGGATGATAGTGACACCGAAGTTGATCAACCGGTACCAAAGTCGAAAAAAACTCAGGATAAAGCCTTCACCGAAGAGAAACTTTTCTCCGCCAAATCTAGACTTGGCACTGCTGACTTGAATGTAAGAATGACAGTCAGTCTATTGACTACACGCTAACAACTTTCTAAGGCCTACTTCCAGAAACCGGAGGCCTGGGACTGCTTGACAGATGAGGAAAAGGGAACTCTTCGTAGTCTTTTGCCGAATTTCACCCCTTTTGACGACAACGGAAGGCCGCATCTAGAGTTTCTCAAATACAACAACGATTGGCGTCATGGAGTCCGTCAGTTTCAAGAAGATCTTCGCGCTGGTCGGTACGATCCGGACTGGCAGGAAGAAGCTGCTCAAGCTGTTGTAGAGAGAGCTAACGGTGAGTACGATGATTGGAAGGAGGAACAGTTTGAGGAGTATTGGGGCCAGAAGCAGAAGCTCAACCTTCGACAGTTTGGCTCAGAGATGAACAAAGTGCTATTGGAAGAACTAATCGCTCAGAATGTGTTTGAAGTTGGTGACATTTGGTACTACTCAAGACTCTTTGGACGAGGGAAAAGTGCCTTCATGGTAGACAAGGCTGTTATTGTGAGGCATCTCAACTGACTGAAGAGATATATGCTAACGTGCCTAGATCATTGGCGTATGCACAGATAACAGACTGGTCTTCTCTATTCCATCGGACCCTGTCAAAACTCAAAGCCCACAGAAAAATTTACCGCCTCTACCTTCTGTTCCGGAGTCCCCTCATTCAGAACCTCCAACAACACGTTCAAAAGGCTCCCAAGGCACGAACATGACAATCCAAGACCCTTTCAACGTCCACACCGGTGTTGAGTGGCGTCCAGAAGTTGAGACCACCGGGTCAGCTGGAGAACCTAGTGGGCTCGTAACTCGCTCACAAGCTAATAAATCACAAGTCAGACCTGGATCTAGAGGCCATGAGAGGAAATCTAGTGCGGGCTCCAATCATAGCGGGAGTAGGCCCGGGTCGAATTCTGGTGCTTCCTGGGTGCCCCCCAAGAGAGAGTCGGGCTTTACCGAACTGCCAATCGTAACGTCCTCTCCTTCTTTGTCCTCTCTTGCAGCGGTCATCGGGAACTATCCACCTCCCCCCGCACCACCGATTGAGGAGCACCCAGCTTACAAAAACAAGCCCGACTGTTCCCCTGGGAAGCATTCCAGATCTCCCTCTCGTTCCGCCTCACCAATGAGGACCACATCTCCGGTCCGCAAACCCGTGGGAAGCCCTCCGAAGCAGGCCTCACCACTCCGCAACGACGAAACCATCAAAGTCGAAAGCCACCCCCCACGGTCACGCCGTGGCTCGCAATCATCCGCCAAAAGTGCCGCACTATCCGACCGCCCCCCTTCGTCAAGCGGCGGCGGCGGCGGCAACCGTCCCCAGGGTCCTCGCCCATTCGGAGGCGCCCTGAACAACAAAATCTCCCGCCACGAGCGTACGCCATCGACCGAGCCGCAGACTCACAGCATCGGAACCCTCCAAGAGCTGGAGAAACGCATTCTCGACCTCGACGGGAGGACCGAGCAGAAGAAAGCCATGGGTGGGACCGAGGTTCTCTGGAAGAGCTTCACGGCCACGAGATACGTCGTCGACCACCCCCAGTCCGGCGTGCAGACCGAGAAGGTGCTAGGTACTCTGTGGGACGTCAGGAAGAAGTACTGGCTGGGTAAGAACCCGTACGTCAGGGTCCCCAAGATCGAAGACGTGCAGACGACGAGCCCTGTGAAAGGAGTGAAGAGGGACTGCAAGGGATCCGAGAAGTCTTCGACGTCGGAACCCCCTGCGAATTGCCTCTCTACTGCACTCGATGAGGAGGATCCTGTCGATTTGATCAGTACCGGTCAGTAGGGCGGGTTTTGCCTTTTCTTTGGCTGGCATCATCGTCCAGCTCGACTGCTCTTTGTGAATACACGCTTTGTTATCTGGGGAGGGATTTTTCTGCTCCCCGGGCATATTTTACTAGGAACTTGACGATCTTGTATGTCGGATGGGTAAAGGCGCTAGGTACGAGGAACGTGCTTTCGTGATACCCCTCAGGTGAGAGCCTGGCTTGAACGTGCATAAATTAGATTCGAGATCAATAGTAAAGCAATTCGCCAGTCAAAAACTTGCTCACTGTGCTCAAACTGGATTGTCAATTTGCACGTATGTCTTAGGCTCCCCAACACGATAAGCAGTTTGCAGTCCACAAGTCCGTTGAGCTACGCACGGGATGACAAGAGACCATCAGAATGTGCCAAAAATTCGTGATTTGTAAATGTCTACATGTCAAGGTATCATCGGTTCATAACTTTTAGAAAGTCTATGGAGCGCCGGCTTCTCGTTCTCGCATAACGACGGTAATGAATGTTTACTTCCTCTTCTTTGCTTCCCCAGTGTCAGCGCCAGTCTTCTTTACTACGCCAGCCTTATCCGCGTCGGGAGCAGCCGCCAAAGGCTTGTTTGCCACCTTGGACTCAACTTCCTCCTCGTCGCCACCTTGTCCGAATTCGTTGACACGTGTGTGGTCGACTTTGTACTTGTAGCTTTGGTAGAGGTAGACGAAGAAGATAACGTCATCTCGAAGCGTGGCGAGGCGATGAAGGGTAGGCATTTTGATGGTAAATGCGAACAGGTCATCGATGAAGGTGTTCAAGAACTTGTAGGTCATAGCTCTTGCCGGCATATGGGCTACGGACTATGAAAGAAGTTAGCTTCTATCTCTCTGGAGCGATAAGACTAGGTAGTACCTGAAGACGATAGTTAATGTAAAGACTTGGCACCATCATCAAGAATCCGTATGCATAGACGCTTCCAACTAGCGTTGTGATAATGAAACTGTACCATCCTTTGTGCGTGTCGTAGATGACACTGTAGATGGCATATGCTATCAGGAGCGGCACAGCCACCATATAAAGATACTTGAATGCGATTTGGTCATACTCCTGTGTCTTCTTTTCGGTCTCGGAGAGTTGATACTTATCCTCGAAAGTAATCTTGTACGGGAGCATGGAGCCTGGGCCACTTTCACGGATGCGTACGTTGACGGTCTTTGTTATCTTCCAGGCTTCGATTGCAATACCCATGCCTTGTCCGAAAAGAATCATCCACGAGGTTCCGTCGCTATTATCCAGCAGATACAAGAATATGATAGCTTGCATGAAAACATTCCCGAGAATGGTGCGAAAGCTGACGCCTACATTGTCCTTCTTCGTTCGCCAGTGAGTGACATCGTTTTTGAACGCAAGCATCTCGAATATCATGTGAAGAATGCTGACAACACCGGTTGTACCAAGCAAGTAGATATTTGTCTCCACCAGCACGCGCTTCATTTCTTCGAACTCGCTTCCGTCTCCTCCAGCTGGTACAGGCCCGCCGTTGGCAATCTGGCGCTGGTTCTGTTTAACGCTCTCGTCGACGCTTGCGTAGGCGTTGAACTTCCAGTTAGCTAGGTTGTTTAAGTCGATGTGTATGGGCAAAGTCTTGACTGTGTCATTCAGCTCGGTCATATGGTCACGCAGCTGCCAGAAAGTGTTGAGGAAGAGAATCGGATAGTACCATCCATTTTGGCCTGATGTGTCTCGCGCACCGGTAGCTTCAAGGGCAACGTATTGACGTGCAGCCGGATGCATGCTGGGATATTTGATGACTCCCGAGTTTGGAATGAAAGAAAGCGTGAAATTAGGGTGATAGTAAGAGGAAAAGATAGCGCCCTTTTGCTCAGGCTCGTCGGTTTCTTCCGCCTCTTCCTCGCCTCCTAGCAAATGCTTCGTTTTGACAACCTTTTTCTTGGCCAATATTTGGTTCAGTGGTCGAAAAATGTGGTATGCATTCTTCACGTTGTAATCTGGCTCCTTGGGGTCAAGTTGATGACCATGCAAGGCAACAAACATATGAGCCCAAAGCGTTCCGTTGTTCTGAACCTCCTTTGGTACAGGAAAAGTGGCATCAACTTCTCTATGTGCTTTCCAATCCCCAAGTGGAAAATTCTTTTCTTCGAGGATCAAGCTGCTATCATACATGTGCTTGAGACCGGGAACAGCCAATGAAGGCGAGATGTAAAGGCTTACATCGACTGCACTGTCTTCTGGCCAAATAGGCGCAATGTTCTGAGGGACCGCACTGTAGTCGGTAATGGGCTTACCAGCTGCGGTATTGTCTTCAAAATTTGGTATCTGAGGCGCCGCCTGCTGCTTTCCCCCAAACATCTGTTGGACAACGAAGTTGCCGACCATTATCAACGCCACCGTTTGCGCAATACTCTTAAAGGTTCCCTGCTCCAAAGTCAGCGAGTAATCTCGTTAAAGAATAGAAATACCGACCCCAAAGCCTTCGTCCTCCCGCCTCGCCGGCGCATTCGTGGCTGCTGCTTGGGTTGACATGATGAGTGGCTTCAGCTGTTGACCCAATGCTCTGCATACGTACAGTTGTCAGTTGACAAGATGCCCGGGCGCTAAATACAAGGAATTAAAATCTGGGGCCTGCGCGGAGCTATGACGGAGCAGGGTCGCGACACGTGTGTGCAGCCAAGCACAGGAATATAATTGGCCGCAGTGAATCAAAGGTCATTTTACCAGCTACCAACCTCGGGAGTTACGAACCCCAATACAAATTAAAGAACAGTATTAAGTTAATAGTAAAAGCCAAAATGGCTTGGAATTTCCGCTTAAAAATAGGGATAAGGATGGAATTTTGTACATTCAGATGCCATTAATTCATCAGTGTCATCTACTAATATACACAAGCCGCGTTTCTCGTTCGTTGCCCAGCAACGTGGGTATCAAGAGTACAAATGCCCTCAAACAAGCATTGCTTCTCGTCATTTGATTCCACCCTTCGCCTCTAACGCCAGCGCAAATAAAAACAGTAGAATGCGGTTCAGAAGTTACCTAGATAAGATTTTCAGGTGCTTCGACAGCTTCCTCGTCTTACTTCTCTCTCTCGGGTTTTCCTTCGTGCCAGCTTTAGGGGACTTCGATCTGGGAGGTGTTTTGGCTCTTGCAGTATATTCTTCTTTTCTCACGACTTCAACGGTCTCTTTATGAGTGGAATGCTTCCGGATGCAAAACGAAAGTTTGTTGACGTTGGCTGTCGGGGCAAATTGCGGCTCCATCATAAAAAGGTCGGACGTGTGTCGGCCAAAGCTGACATCTACAAGATCCATACCACTGTCAATGATTGCATTGAGCATATTATATGAGGAAGAATCGGCGCCGTGAGACATAAGATACTTAACCACGTCCCGGTGGCTAGCTCTTAGCGCTGCCTGCATGGCGCTTCCGTAGAGACCACCGGGAAGATTCGGATCAGCTCCATTCTCTATCAGTAAGGCAACAACATTTAGATGACCGAGAAAAGCAGCCTCCTGTAGAGGCGTACCGAAAAGAGGATCGGAGGCGTTGACATCTGCCTTACGATCTAGAAGTTTGCGAATGGTTACGGTATCGCCCCTAGAAACTGCAACTTGAAGAATTGTGATCGACTCGGCATGGAGCATTGGATCGGCGCCAGAATTAAGCAAGAGGTCAATAATGTCCGTATGCCCTTTAAAGACGGCAGCGCGAAGTGCCGTATTCAGCAAACCTGCTTGAACATTTACATCTGCATTCATCTCCAGCAGAAACTGAACAGTAGAAAAATGCCCTGCAGCCGCTGCAGCCGAGATCGGGGTGCCATAGTAGCCACCGCGAGCATTGACTGGTGCTCCTCGTTCCAGAAGCAACTGTACCATCTTGTCCTTACCAAGATAAGAAGCAACGCGTAGTGCTCGACCAAGGAGAGGCTCATCCGTGACTATGTCTAGAACAGTCTCCAAATCATGTAAAGAATCGCCGAGGACTGCGTTTATCAATTCCGATTCTTCAGGTTTATCGGTGGCCCAGAATACAGGAACAGGCTCCAAGGAGACCTTATGTTGAATGCGAGAAGGCGACTTAAAAAACTCTGCAACGTCTGGGTTGATATCCATTCTGGATTTCCTGTTATCTATCTTTAATCCCTCCAGCAGTTTCAAGGCGTCTGTAGTCCACAACGCATTTGGATGATTCGAACCTAGTATTTGAGTTTGCTCCTCCAAGGCCTCTTCGAGTGCTTGTCGTGCGTCGCCTACATAACCTTTGAGGACGCTTGCGGAGGCAAGAGATGTCATTGTGGTCAGACATGCAGGATGCGTGCTGCCAAGTCGTTCCTTCTGTCGTATCCATGTGTTCTCTAATCGTTTGAACGAGCCCTCGACGTCGCCCTGAAAACGTTGATAGTTTCCAAGCCTCCTCGAAGCCCTAAGTGCGTTTGGATGGTCACGACCTAGATTCTTCTCCAATGCATCGAGAGTAGAGCGACCAAGGTCTTCAGCTACCAAGAAACTGTTATGAAATCCACTAGTTGAATATGCGACAGTTAAATCGGACTGCCTATTTAAAGTGAAGGGATCATATTCGCCTAGCCACCACATAGAAGCCCTCACGACGTCTCGCGAAAACAAGACAGCTGCATCGTAGGCTCCATGGTCGCGGTAAATCTTGGCCAAAACACTGACAATTCGAGTTCGAGTGATTGAGTCCAAAGGCCTTTTCTCATTATTGTCCAACGCATTCCTCAGTATAGAGAAGGCTTCCTGTTGCTTACTTTGATAACGCATAATCAAGGCGAGATTAGCAGCGCTCGACAGTGTTGCAGGGTTTTCTAAGCCTTGGAGCTCGATGCGGGCCATGAGGACTTCCTTGGATATTTTCGCAGCTTCCTCGTAAGAGCTTTTATCACGTAGTATCACGGCAATTTTGTCCTTGCAGAACAAAGTGCGTTTATCTGTTTCGCCATAATGCTCAGTAAATTGCTCGATGGCTTCCTTGTATAGACCTTCAGCTGCTTCGTATTGGCCCTGGTCGTCCAGCGCTAGCGCCAGCTTCGCATTGACGTTGTCAGAATTAAGTATATACTCTCTTGAATCGGAACAAGAAATCTGGCTTTCAGCGGTAGCTGCACGAGTGGGAGCACTGAAGGTTGTTGCTGTCGACTGGGTCATGAAACTCGAGGAGGCAGATGTGTCTCGGTAGCTTTTGAGAATCTTGAGTTTCTTCAACACCATTTGATAAGCCGGGTCAGAAGGATCATCAAATTTGGCGATTCCAAGATGGTCGGAAGAAATAGCCACATCGTCAGCTTGGTGGTCAGCACATTTTGACTTCTCGACAACAAAGCCAATGCGATACACCGGTAAACCTTCATAAAACCGGTAGAAGTGATGAGAGAATGGTTCACTGCTAAGCCAATTTGAAAAATCTGTGTTGACTTTCCCAAGCCTGGTGATGCTAGCCTCCTTCATGCTCGGACGATCTCCATAGATCATCTTACCAAGCTGGTGCCAGAACTTCTTCCACGAATCGTGATCGGGCCCGAAACAAGGTGCGCCGAAGAATATTAAACCTCTTATAGCATGCGAAAGAGCAGGATATGAGTGCTTAAAGAGCGCCTGCTGGACGATGAGCGCCCCAAAGCTATGAGCCACGAACACAATCGGTCTTTTCTCATGTTTCCTTGTCTCTTTCAAGTCTTCCATGAACTTTTCGCAGCCGTCTGCAAAGCTGCTCAAGGTGCTGTCGATGCGATCTAGTACGTTGAAACCGGCAACAAGTATTCGTGCCGTTGGCAACTCGCCAGGCAGTAGATCCTCCAACCATGATGACCCATCAGATCCACACCATGTCTGCTGCCACCTGGAGCCCAGTCCATGAACGAAGACGATGCTGCCTGCGGGTTAATTCGTCGAGCATGGCACTGCAGTAGATCGGATGCTCACTCGAAATCTGGGTCGTTTGCAGAGACTAGCTCTTGGACCTTAGTATACTCATGCCACTCTTTACTACCTTTATCGCTCGGGACGTAGCTCTCAGGGTAAGGGTCACGGGCAGGCCGTGTGGCCATCGTAGGGGGCATAAAATACGGGGCCGATAGGAATTCTAGAGGATATAGATCATATATTTTGCGAACATGACCAGGAAAGAAGCGAGCATTCAGGTCATATGTGAGATGTAGGATAGCAATAGCGGCTGCTTACCGTGACGCACATCAACTGCAGCCAAGACGTGGTGAGCCGGTGAGCCGCAGTTTGTATGTAGTAATTAGCGGCTGAGGCTCGCTACACTGCCACAGTCCGTAGCCAAAAGACCAAATAAATACTATGTACATCTTCAGACGTATTTATCGAAAGGCAGAGTATAAGCATTCCTACAAGCTGTGGCTGAAGCGCTTACATGTCACTGTAGAGAAAGAAATGACTAAATGGGATCTATTATTATTGTTATTATTATTATTAAACTACTGAGTAAAGAACTGACCTAATTACGGGGGCGGTTCACCAAATGTATTTTGTTTGCTATATCTACGATACAAGCACCAGAGGCGTAAATCGTTGTCGCTCGGAAGAACCTCCCTGTTCATATTGTGACCGCGAGACTATCCTCACCATCCCTCCAAACAAATTCATGCACATATTGTTTCACAGGAATCTCTCTATCCCTGGCGTCTCTTTTCTGGGCACCATTACGAGATAGCCTCATGTTTTTTGTTTCATAGTCGAAGCATTCATGATGATTCTTGTCGTCGCATAGCGGCCAAAGTTCCTTCGCGCCCATGTCGCAAAATAGGTTTTGTCTGATTGAGACGAAATCCGGGCCCCTCGCATTTGCTTCGTGGTCGCAGAGCTCGTGAATATCATGCGACTCATAGTCGCTGCTGATTAGCTTCACCTCGTGTCCGAGCTTGTAGGGTGTGCGGCGACGCAGATCACCATGTTTCGTGGCGTTTGCTGCGCCTTCTTCAGGTTTGACCCCAGGGGGCATGCCAAAATTGGATCCAAGCGGCTGGATGCGTGCGGTTGCGTTCTCGTACTGCAGCGGGGGCCCGCCACTATGATAGTACTTTGCACCATCTAGCACCTTATTTGGATCCTTATCGGTCGTATCCTCGTTGTATTCCAAAGGCGGATCGAAGATGGGCAGCTTGTGGTCATCAGAAAATTTTTTGTACATCGCAAAGCGACCCGGGCTGTTGCACAGAAGTCGAGGATCCAAGTGATACTGAAGCACTCGCTGGGGCGTCGCAACGAAGTCCGGTAAATGAATTCCCATACCTGTTAGTTTGGAATTAACAGCGGTTCACAAATCAACAAATGTTTTACCTTGATTCCGCTTATTTCCATCCGAATCAAGCCAAGTGCATTTCGGTAGATAGCCGAAGACGTTTGCCGTCATATCATTATAATACCACTCATGACCACATACGTAGCCAATATCACCAAGCCAACTGTACATGAGACCATTGTCTGTTGATGCCCTGATTTGAGATATACATATGGCATCGAACTCGTTCATGTAAACAGATCTAAATTACCAATTTAGCATATGGAAACCCAACTGATACGAGGTACCAGGATTGTGCAGGATCGGTGTTTACAGGTAAGTGGCAGTAGTTCTCTGCGCTTCAGCGCTCTCCCCATGGGGGATTTGGAAGATCTTCGTAATACCAGCGTTCAAATGACCTTTTTTATCGGCTGAGAGAATTCCAAGGTGTTTGCCTTGTTCGTTCCAAATTTGGAGATGCTTGAATGCTGTCAGCAAGTCTGTCTTGATCTCAAAGGATACTTCGAAGGCTATATATACCGGAACGCTTCCTTGTTGGTTCATATCTATAACAGGTACGCTCCAATTGCCATCAACAGCGGGAGCATTGGTACCCCATGAACCAATAGTCAGTGCCACTACTGTTTTCACTCCGATCTCTTTGTGCCCGCCGCCTATTTTTCCTTCTGCGGCCAGCACGATAGGAATGATTATTCCCGCGAGTAGGAGAACCGCGATCCCTGCTAGCAACGGGACAGCACTGATAAGTGCCGCCGCTCCAGTTACAAAGGTTTCACCCGCTATCCAAGCCATCCAGGCCGGTGAGATTATCGGGGCGAGTTCCGCCTGTCGTGTTTGAAGGATTTCCGAGCCATTTGAAGAAAGCTTGGCATCGGAGCCAACGGTGGCATCCACAATGATTTTCGTCAATTTGTTGGCCAATTCCGGAGAGATAGCAGCTCCAAGCTTAGATAGGGATTCTTCCATCTCACCCCGCGTAATGTTACGGCTTGCCAGCTTCTCCTTGGTCAATAAGATATTTTGAAAAGACCCAATGGCTTTCGTGGGAAGACTTTCGAACTCGAAGGGAGACATCCGGGCCGCAAGTCCATGAGACATGGCGGGGTCCACGGGAGAAATCGAGGGGCTGGGTTCTACGAAGCCATAGAAATTGATCGCAAGGGCCACCAAGCGGACCAGTTTGATGAGACGTTTGGGGATCTGCATGTTCAAACAAGAGAGATCCTGACGGCGATTTTTGAGAATGATTCGCAGATTCCTTCGGTCATACAGGTGGATAAGGGAATTTTTTTTTATATATCGCTCGAGACTGTGGGAGAGGGGCCAGTTAAATAACATCGAGCAACATGGCTTCCGCGGGATGTGTTAAGGTTGCCCTTTGGTTTAGAGGAGTGAATCAGGGCTAGCCTCCCCAATCAACCATCAACATTGAACCCCCTGCTTTGTATTATATCTCGCATCAACCAAGGTACCCTTATCGATCAAACCACGGCGACTCGACCCCTTGGAGGTTCCTCTTCTCAATTCCGCCATTGAGATTCAAGCACAAATAAGCTTTCACCGGGAGGTTGACTGCTACCACTTGCTCCCCACCTCCCGCAACGAGGGGGTTGCCAAACAAACCTTCATTGACATCTCGAAGCAACGCAGGCTTTCGACCCAGCATAGGTGTGGTAAGGGCCCATAAGGTGCTGAATCCACAAATCTAAGGACATTTAGTCAAAAGATCGGTACCTAGGTAGATTGGTAGATTCGGGCTTGTCTCAAAGGGGAAAGAAGCATCGTTCGAGATCCACGGCACTAATACTTCTCCTCGTAATAGCAGGCACGCGCCAAAGCAAGGGAGGGGAGAAGCCTTCTTGTATAAAGTTGAGGCAGGTTGCAGTGACGGATCGTTCATTGCGTACACATTATAGCAGAAGTTCGACGCCGCAAAAGAGTAGTAGTATGGTAGCTAGGTATGGTGTATGTGTTGTACTCGTACGGTCGTACCTATTACATAGTAGCACCTAGGCACTGCGTAAGGCTGTGCGCCAAGAACATTGTCAGCACATCATTACCTAATCCTATCCTGAAACCTTAAAAG
>JANIPN010396570.1:0-13654 GCA_027478595.1 Erythroxylum anguifugum
AGGAGCGGAACGATGCCCGGCGCGAGCTCGCGGCCGTGACCCGGTTGGTGACGGACCTCAGCACGCGCTACCAGGCGCGCGATCAGGACGCTCGACGGCTCTCGTGGACGGTGCTGTTCCTCGTCGTGGGATTCGTGTGCCCGGGCTGGCTCCGCGATCCGCTCGAAGACGCGGTCGCCCGCGTCCAATCGTATCTGCCGCGTCCACACTCCGACAACCAACCCCGAGCCATCGAGGTCCCGACGAGTCTGGCTCCAACGGAGACACGAGTGGTGCTTGCGACTCCGACCGGGAAACGCGCGCTGCCGTTGACGCCGAGCCAGGATCCGAATACGACCGTCACATCGGTCACACGAACGAACGACTCGAGTCAACGAGCATGGTGGGTCCGACTGCTGTGGTCGTCCCCGACGTGAATGTGGAGCGATGGGAAAGCTATGACGGATATATGACTTCCTTCACAATCCATGTTTATTCAAGCTGCATGAGACATGTAGCCAAATACCAGTCTTTGAATTCGGCAAGCAATGACAAGAGACAATCATATAAGCTGGGGCAAATTCACATAATGACGTGACTTGTCATCAGTCATTATCGACCGGAGATTTATAGAAGCTTCTACATGTACTTATAGTTGACCAGAATGTCGGCATGTCTTAACAGATTGATCTTGATAAGTGAATTGATGAAATTGATCAGACAAGATATGAGCCTGAGAGCGAAATTGATGGTTCACGATACCTTCATGAATTCTTGATTAAAGCGCTCGCAACACTCTTTGAAGACCCCACCCACAGAACCAAAGCTACGTAGACTTGGCATGTCTAATGCACCTATACGTGACACAGTTGGGCCTCAAACTGCTCCTAGGAATTCTTTATGGACGTGCACAGAGGCAGAAATTGTCACATGAGACGGGGTTGAGCCATGATCAAGCGAGGATAATCTGACTCAGATAATGCTTTTGTTGGAGCCACCACGTCTTCCAGACCCATCCCAGCCCTCGCCGGACGACAGCGCCATCCTTCGGCTCAATCCAGAGCACTTGCATCCGAATGCCCTTCCGGCGCCCCTCGTTACCCCGTAGAGGGTCGTACGGCGCGGGGTATGTTTCTTCGACATGCTCCGAGATCGCGTATAACAGGATCTTCACGCCATGGTCGTAGCGTTCTTTCGATCCCTTGTCATTCGCATAGATTCGACCCGCATCACGAAGGTCATCGGAATCGTCGCGCAGACGGAAACGTCCGAGGTTGTTGTCATGGATCTCCGCCACGACCGCCTGTCCGAACGAGAAGAGCAAGTTTCCCAGGGGAGGCACGTCAACGGACGGCTCCAACGTACCGGAATCTTTGTGAAAAGGCTCTCGGATTCTGTGCCAGGCGGTGCCTTCACGCAGACGGTATGCCCATTCCACCAGCGGCCGCACTTGCCTAAGGGGTTCGATCCTTTCGGACAGTGCCGTGATGGACAGCCCCCCTCCATCCGAATCAAGAATCTTTGAATCTTCATGGAATTGGACTTGGCCCTGCCACGCCATCCATGACCAGGTGGGAAAGTACGCGTTGTCTGGGCATCTCGCTTTCAGAATGTTGATGTCGTTGCGCCACAACAAGGCTTCCTCAAAGAACATCTCCGGCAATCCACAGATGAATGCACCATTATATTTCGGGGCCAGCGATGTCAATATACCTGAAAAAGCATCATGCGCGTCTTCCGGGTACGTAAGATCCCGGCCGTTGTACTGCTCCACGAGAATGGTATACTGGATCAGATTGGCTGGGGCTTGAGGTGAAAGATCTTGACCTTTTAACCTCTCATCGACTATCACTCCTCCTCTGGAAGTGCCGAAACCCTCAACCCAGAAACAACCCTGGCATTTCCAAACAACACGAAAGTCGCCAAAGATTATGAGTCGCCGAGAGAACATTTCCTCCTGATACGTCCATGCGCGATGTGACCATCTTGATTTCTTAACGTGACGATCATGCACAGCATATTCCCACTCGAAGCTCTTAGCGCTTTGTTCAGGATACCGAGGACTTGGAAGCCTTAGCATCGGTTCGGTGATGCCTTCAAGCCCACGTAAGCCTGCTATCCCGCCTGCCGCGACGATGGTCACATATGCGTTACCGTATATGGCAGTCATCATCCTTATCTGCTCAGCTCTTTGTTCAGGGTGGTCTTGAATAATGCAAAGCGCATCAACCCACAGATAATTTTCGCCCAGTCGAGATGTAAGTTCAATCGCATGTTGGATGATTGGAGGGAGGTTAGCGGTGTTCAGCGACCCTTCAATTTGGAGTTGGTCAACATTACTCTTTCGTGTCTTGAAAGAAGATTGATCACCCCAAGTGTAACTTAGTGCAACATATCGGTCACATTCTTCTGCCTGATGTAAACATCGACGATGCACATCAACCAGCCAATGTGGGCAATAGGAGAGGTCTTTCCGTTTCGGACGATGGCAAGGTTGGCCGTGCTCGGATGCACAGTGATCCAACCAGCCTTGAAGCTCGGTCATGTCAACCCATGGACCGGGGCTTGAAGACGTATCCAGCGCACATTCGTCCTTCTGAGGCCGAGCTGAGTCGATTTCGGACACGTTTTCGGGTGTTCTTGTAGCTTTATCCGAATATGCTTCGTTTTTGTGGTCATCGTCACCATCATTGTCATCGGATGCATCACAAAGTTCGCATCTTTTTAATTTTAGGCCCCAAGGATGTGGATCGCTCCTGTTCACACTATATTAGAGAGGATAAGATGCATGCATAATGTCGCCCCTACCAAAAGCACGGCTCCGAATCCGCCTCCACTTGTTGCGATTCAGAAACCATTGATTCGATATATGTTATCGCCCTAGGATCCCATGCCCTTACCGCTGATTCCTCTCGATTTGAGAGCAAGGCACTGATTTTGTCCAAAGTATGCGATACTTTTCTGTGGTAAACCCATAAATAATGGCCAGCACTACAGAGATCCGCTAACCCACGCCAGAGACAAATACCGGCTCTTATCTTTCGGAACTTCTGATAAAATTGGGTGACCACGGTAGCGAAGCGGTTAACGCATTCCGCGTTAGAGTCATGGATGTGGCCCAAGTTCTGAAGCGTGGCTAGGATCCGCTTTGCGTGTCTCACAGTATCAGTCAATTGCTCCCTGGCATCGAGTGGTGTCGTAAGCGAGTCCCATTCTTTATTTGGCTTATCCATGCCGATTCCGCTCAACTAAGACAATATCGCCCAGATAGGATGTCCTGTCGCGAGTAAGTAAAAAGATTGCACCTCTGGAAAATATTGGCAGATGCCGGCACTAGGTATGTACTGCAAGCATGGTGGAAAGAGTCTTTATATACATCCAATTACCAGTGCTCTCGGGCGCAGAGTAAGCAGCATAACTAATTAGAATGCAATATCGGGAGTGCGCCATGATATTCATGCACCTGCAACCGATGCTCCTCAGGTGAGGCTGAGGTTCACCCTCCCGCTGCTGGGGGGTCTTAATTAGTAAGTATTTACTCCGGTCCTGTTTCGGGTGATCGCCCGCGAGTTCATCAATACACGAAATACTTCTATAGTAGGAAGTAACATTTTTTCCGTCCATTCCTAGTTACGATCAGCAACCCGAGCATCGCTGCTTGAATCCCACGCCGGGGTGAGACAATCCTGACCACTCAATTTAGCCCCCACATAGATTAGGCCTCACTTCACGGCTATAATTATGTAACTTAGTATTCGGAGATTATATTTAGCTCTTATATTCGGATATATTTCTAGTTATAAAATTACTAAACAAATATCTAGATAGATGTACTAATAAATAGCTAAGAGGATCTTACTATCTGTCCTCTTTAGGCGAGTGCTCGCCTCGTCTACGCACAGATCGCGTGGGCAAAGGAAGACTGCCAGGCGTACTATGATTGCTCGCTCGATTGTTGGTAGGCGGGTGAGCGTAAGACGGGTTTTTCAAAGAGCTATGTTCGCTTGCATTATTGCGGTCTCCATGAAGACAGAGACTCTTGATGTGTCGGCGTGTGCCAATCTGGCTATGTAGATCATGGCTTGCTCACATCAATATCGGATAATCAGATACTGGCTTAGTCCGTACACCATACTTTAATACTATGTAGATTCAAATCGCAGATTCTGCTGGCGCTTCTGATAGCCTCTGTACCCTATATTGCCAAATGTAGTGTGCCAGTCATTTCGTTGGGATACTGGCTTGCACAACTCCCCAAACGCTTCCACCAGGAGCCAAAGCTGGAGTGTATCAGCGAGGGCATAGTGGTTATGACCCGATAGAGGATGATCGAGTCCAAAAAATGCTGGGAAGAGAATCTCCAATCGAAGCGGGAAGAGCGGTTCGTTCTCTAACTGCGTAGCGCGGCGAAAGTCTGGAATTGCGCGCACGCAGTTAGCGTCTCCGGGCAGAATTCCACGATGACCCTCGGCCTCCAGCCATTCTCTTAGCGCCTTCAAGTCTTTATCGTTCGTTGCCCAGGTGACAAAGATGGTTTCAGGTGATACGCCTTGGTTCTTGAGTATTGCGGCAACCTCTGCCACCGTAAGTTCGCCTCCAGAGCAATTATGCTGACGGGTAACTTGTTTATGTCGCTCTTCTATGAATTTTTGGCGTCCGAAAGATGGCAATGTAGTTCGCGTGATTTCTGTATCGCTAAGGCGTGTTATACAATCCATGGTCACTTTGCCGACTGCATCACACATCGCCACCTCAAAAATACGACCACTGCGAGGGTTGTACTCCAAGTCAAGGAAACGCATCTTTGCCGAAGAGGTTTCTCCCGCTTTGATGGCCTTCTGGAGCTCCAGGGTCTTTTTCATACTCTTACTTGGTTGCCAACGATGTCGAAACGCTCGCTCCAATCGAGTTCTGAGTGATTCGATCTCCTTAGGGGAAAAACTGGTCGAGATCGGACTCCATTCTTTGAGGTGATCCTGGCACAACTTGGTCCTAAGATAAGGTACCTTAATGCAGCTTGCGTGCGCACAGGACTGCTGACCCAGTTCTATCCCAAGGCCGTATTTTCTCATTTCGCGCATGAATTCGTATTCAGCACGGCATGGAACGCACCTAGAATAGAGGTATACCCCACCTTCTTGCATATGAAGCGCAGCAGTCGTGAGGTTGATAGTGGTCCCAAAAGGACAAAGTCGGCTTAACATCCCATTTTCGACTGCGCCAGGTCCAATGCACTGAAGACCGAGATTTCGATGTTTGCTATTGGGCACAACTGCAGCGCAGGCCAGTCTTAAGATTGGTCAGGACGGATAGAAGGGATAGCCAGCCTTACTTTTTTGAAGCTTGGAATTGCGTTGTATGACTAGCTCTTTTGTACCTTCGAGGTCCAGAACCTCAGAAAGTAGGGCTCTAACCGAAAGGACATCACCGTCTTTGATATCCTCAAGGTACGTGACCTGGTTATGATTTTCTTGGTTCAACGCTGTATCCTTCGAGGTACCATCATCTTCTTCAAAATTTTCATAGTCTTCGATATGGTCTTCTTTTTCAGAACTGCTATGCCTATTTGGATCTTCCGGAGCGAACCAAGGCACGATCTCATCCTCTTCGTTAAGATGAGTCCTGACATTCTGATCGAGATTCTGAAAGGTATCTTCATCGACATCTCTTTTAGAAACAGCATTATAATCTGCAACGATGGTACCTCGCGATTCCAAAGCGTTGGTGGGGGCGACATCTTGCCCGTTTGCGGAGTTTGGGAGCTCTGTTCCGTTAATAGAACGATCGAAATCAATTGAGTTATTCGAACCATAGCTGTATTGTGCAACAGAACGTTTATCAGCCTTAGTACCGAGGCTAGAAAAACAAGGATTGTCTCTTCCGTTGGCCGCCTCTTCATGACCATCTGGAAACACTTTTAGTGGATGGGGATATGAGTTCAAACCTTCCAGATGACCTCGGGTTTGATGGATTTCCATGTGATTTTTAAATGCACTGAATGTGGAGAGCTCTCCGGCCACAGCGCTCCGGCACATCGGGACTGTACACCTCCACATACAGAGGTGGTTCATGGCGTGTCGTTGCGCGTGGAGCCTTGAGATGAACGTCTTCCCGCATTTCATTTCGACCGCCATAGGGCATGGATGGCCTTTTCCGCGATGTTGCGTGTCTGTATGAAGTTCGGCTCTGGCTTTCGTTTTGAAAACTTTAGGGCCCCCCTCCACAGGGCAAGGAATGTTCAGCCCACTATGTGTATCCCTCACGTGCTTTTTCGCAATCTTGATGGTGGAAAATGTTTTTTTGCATCCCAATTCCTTTGCCTTAGGGCACGGAATTCTGACTCCTTCATGTTGTGTCCTCATATGTTCTTCCGCGTCAACTTCGCGCCTAAATGTCCTTGTACAGCCAGACTCTTCTGCCCGCGGACAGGGATACACCTCCTGTTGATGAATGGTCTTTGCATGGAGTTTTGCCGCCGAAGCCGATTGGAAGGTTTTCTTGCATTTATCCACGTCTGCGTTCGGGCAGGGGAACTTTCCTCCCTGGTGCACTGCTTTCGCGTGAGAGCTGGCGAAATATTGTGTTGCGAAAGTCTTCTCACAGCTTTCTTTCTTTGCTAACGGGCACGGATGTCTTTTCTTTTGGTGCGCGGACTCAACATGGTACTTCAGCGAATCTTCCGCCTTGAATGTTCTAGAACAACCTGTCTCATTCTTGAATGGACAATTGATCGTTTCGGTGGTATGAAAGCTCTTGACATGATTCTTAGCGCTTTGTGCAGACGAAAAGGTTCGGTCACATTCTTCCTGTACTGCAATGGGGCACGGATATTTCTTCCTCGATGTATATTTAGTTAGGACCGCCTTCTTCGCTCTCGAACGAACACTCTGTACACGGTCAGATTCTATAAGCTACGGTATTGTGATTAGAGTTTTAATACACTATCTCTGCTCTTACAGGCCATTCCGAAGTTTGGATCAGTGTAAGATTAGAGAGCCCGTGACGATTAGAAATTTTACTTTAATGAAGCCGTTTTGTGGAGCGAACATTGGGGACTGCTCTTGACTATCTCTAAGTTAGCCTAGGATGCGGGTGAGAAGACGGATTTGCTTACCACAAAATCAGTCGTATGAGTCTCTATAGTGAGATTGAAAGGGCATAGAGGCGAGTAATAAGAGGCGAGAGGTGGGAGATAAGAAACATAAGAGGTTCCCTACCACAACTCGTAAGCTAGTAGACTCTATTTTGGCTATGATACGAATTCAGTAGGGCATAATTATTGCAAAGTAATTTTAAATATATCTAAATAATGCGAGCACCGAGCCTAGTAGCAATTGTGGGCCATCATTGAATTTTTCGCGATAACTTGCTCAAATGCAATCTCATTCAATTGCGGTAATATGCTCGGTGTAAACCCGCTCATATTAAGGCCGTCTTAGCAGTGACAGACTCACTTTTTTCTGAACGTCGATTGTGCAGTGCGAGCGCGTACAATCCATTCTTGAAGGGCAATATATAGTCAATTAAATAATCTTTGTCGTGTAGTTAAAGTGCTGAGTAATAGTACTTGGAATATGTGTGGAACAGCTGATATAGTAGTAGAAGTCTTATCATGTAAATAAATATACAAATAGAACCCCTCGGGGGCATTTTGGTGAACATACCCCCGAGGGACATATTAGTGTGCAAGCAATGTGTATCGTTTCAATGGCAAAATCTTACACGTAGGTGAACGCTTCATAGCCAGTGCGAAGGGTTAAAGCAGGCATGATAGCGAGATATATGAGGTATACGAGGCACATGGGGCAGCGAGGTAACCGAGATACTCATAGGGATAAGACATTAGATTAATATACACTCTATCGTACGAGCGTTCCTCCTTCCTAGCCTTATCATTATACCAAGCTAGAAACCTACTACTATTCTTCGCTAGATACCTCGATTAGCGTATTGCCCCACGGCCTCGTCAATCTCCTCAACTTATTAAGAAAGAAACGTTCTTCTTTCGAAATATTCTCGTTCTTCTCGAACCTTTCTCGTAGAGAATTTACCGTATTCTTATACTCGGAGAATGTCGGCTCGTTCTCTACGAGAAAGATAAAGAACGAGAGAGGATTATTTAGATCTTCTCTTTCGTTCGTAGAAAGAAGAGTAATCTTCTCGCGTAGAAGATCTAACTCGTTCTTGATATTCGTCTTCTTAAGATCTTTGATGTTTTTGCTATGGAGCCGCAACGGATAAAATTTGTGTCTTTACTCTCACACCCCGTGATTATATAAGCACCTTAGGGTAGTGCTCCATTTGTGTATGAACATTTGTGTGTAATCTGCAGATTCAGATTATCTTAAAATAAACGAGAAATACCAATAAATCAAATATTAGCATTATTCAAGTACAAGCACGATACACCAAATCCAGATCAAGAGCTGTGGAAATGGATCGATACTAGATTCGATCTCGAGATTGAGGGGGCCGAAACCCAAATTGGCTGGATGGATGACTCATCGATCTCGATTGGGTTCACTGCCGAAAAATTCACACAAATGAAGTTGCGACCCAGTAGTCCGACGCGAAACCTTCTCTCTCTCTCCCCCATGTAAGACTCGAGATTCTCGCTCTCTCTTGCTTCCTTCTCCTCTCCCCGCAATAGGCGGGTAGAACAGCGACGACGCCGGCAAGATGAAGTACGTTCTTGTCTCCGGAGGCGTGATCAGCGGGATCGGGAAGGGCATCATCGGTATGTATCTGTAACCCACGACTTCGATTGCTCGACCATGCTGATCCAATGGCCTACCGGTAGCCTCTTCAACCGGCCTGCTGCTCAAGACGATGGGATTGAAAGTGACGAGCATAAAGGCAGGTGCAGATACATGCTCCGAATGCGTCAGGCTAACACTCCGCCAGATAGATCCATATATCAACAGGTAGGACCCCCCCTAGGCTCAGCGTGAAGCTAATGTCGTATACAGAGACGCGGGCACAATGTCGCCTTTAGAGCACGGTGAAGTAGTAAGATATTTACCTTCAAATACTGCATCTGCCTTTTTCTTCATAGTTTATTTTTGAACTTCCTTTACTTACATATAGCCAGTTCGTCCTAGACGATGGGGGCGAAGTCGATCTAGATCTTGGGAACTACGAGCGGTACCTGTCCGTGAGACTAAACCATGCGAACAATATCACTACAGGTGGTATCTATATGTTAGTGATGGCTATTTCCGTCATCGAGCTCTCCTATCTCTGAAGAAATACAGAAGCTGAACTTTATCATGTTGCAGGCACGTTGTCGAGAAGGAGCGCAAGGGAGATTACCTCGGTAAAACTGTATATGCCTCATCTCTTGTGCTTGAATATATCGACTGACTAATGCTATTGCAGGTTCAAGTCGTGCCTCATTTAACAAACGTGCGAACTGAACTTCTTCCACCATCTAGGCTAACCGGTGTCAACAGGCTGTGCAAGACTGGATCGAGCGCGTTGCCCAGATCCCGGTGGATGAAACAAGAGAGTGTCCGGACGTCTGCATCATTGAGCTCGGCGGCACGGTGGGCGATATTGAATCTGCACCCTTTGTAGAAAGTGTGAGGCAGATGCGCCGAAGGGCTGGACGGGACAACTTTCTCCATATCCATACCAGCTTGATCCCCGTTATCCACGGTGAGCAAAAGACCAAGCCCACGCAGCAGGCCATCCGGGATGTGCGGAGCGCCGGCCTCTTTCCGGACCTGATTGCTTGCCGTTGCTCGGCACCACTCGAGAAAGGGACCACCGAGAAGCTGGCGATGTTCTGCCAGGTCGAAATCGAGCAAGTCATTGCTGTGCATGATGTCTCATCCACCTATCATGTACCTCTATTGCTCGAGAAGCAAGGACTAATTCCCCAACTGGAGCAAATTCTTCGCCTAGACGCTATGCAGATCCCTACCCAGCTCCAAGACCGGGGGGCTACCATTTGGAGACAATGGAAAACCCTAACCTGCTCTAAGAATCCCGATTATGATCAAGTTACTCTCTGTTTGGTCGGGAAGTACATATCTCTAAAGGACTCTTATCTTTCCTGCATAAAAGCGCTCGAGCATGCGGCAATGGCAAACAGGCGCAAGCTCAACCTTCTATGGATTGATGCCTCACATCTTGAGCCAGAAACTAGGGAGAGCACCCCGGCAGAGTATCATAAGGCATGGCATCAGCTGTGCACCGCGCAGGGTATCTTCGTGCCTGGAGGGTTTGGGACTCGTGGAACTGAAGGGTAAGTCTAATTGTAAGAGTGTTTTCAATAGGTAATACTGACAGCCTATATAGAATGATTGCGGCGGCCAATTGGGCCCGTACAAACAACATTCCCTATCTTGGGGTTTGTTTGGGGATGCAGATGGCAGTGATCGAGTATGCGCGGAATGTTTGCAATATCCCGAAGGCGGCATCAGCGGAGTCGACGCGGAGTGGTGACACGCTGATTGTTCCGATGGAAGACATTGACCAGGAAGTGCTGGGCGGCACTATGAGACTTGGTCTGCAGCCAACCATCTTCGAGCCGGATACCGAATGGAGCAAGCTGCGCACCCTATACGACCACTCCAAAGCGCCTGTCGACCTTCACGCTGGTGATGAAAAACTGAAGGATGCGCGCGTAATCATGGAACGCCACCGTCACCGCTACGAGGTCAACCCGGCGTATGTCGACCGACTGCAGGAGGCTGGGATGCACTTCATCGGCAAGGACGATAAGGGTGTGCGTATGGAGATTGTGGAGCTCAAGTCTCACCCTTTCTACGTGGGCGTGCAATATCATCCTGAGTATCTCAGCCGCGTGCTGGACCCAAGCAAACCGTATCTCGGCTTTGTGGCCGCCAGTAGCGGATGTTTGGACGAGCTGCTCCTCCGAGCCAAGCAGAAGCAGAGCCTTATCGACGGCAAGAACCACGAAGGGATTGACGACCTCGTGAACGGTTTGGGTGGCGTCATTGTATAGTTCAGAGGTTTTTGGCATATTGTGTTTTTAAAGTTAGATCATCGAAGAATAATGCATACAATCGCCTAGAGTACGAGAATAGATATTATTGATAATTTTTGGAACGCTTTCAATATCCTGAATGCTATCTTGTTAGCCTTCGATCTACAAGCCTTCGACTCTATTACTATATTAATGGAGACTGTCGATAAGAGGTTCTAGAAAATATAATAGGATCTGGCTTTTAGCCTACTATTCTTTGATAGCGCAATAAAAGAGTTCCCGCTCGCGCTCAATATTACGTTTCCTACTTTCTTCGGGCTCGAGTATCCTCTCGCCGGTAAGAACTATTACGCCCTGGCGGATACTCTATAGCTCTGAGCACTTGTGGAAGTATTTGGCGAGCTGGGTAAACTCAAGTCCTAGCAATTTGACTAGTACTCTAGGTTAAATAGTATAGGGTCACGAGGCGTTAAGAAACGCCAGCAAACCCTATATTTTTCATTAACTAATTTGGAGGATTAGGTATTTAGACTATGGTTGATTCAGTACATAAGGGCTTTTATTAGAAACTAGATCGAGTATCCTAGCGTATAATTTAATATATTGGTATGAGCGATGGTAATCTCTTATGCCCTTTTTATTCCGCTTTATATCCACCGTATAGGTCGGTATAACCAGGCCGGTAATATGAATCTAAGATGCCTCGAAGTGTACGGCGGGATGAGGGGGCGGGCGTTTCGCGCGACGGCACGCCATAGTTGCCGACCAATGGAAAAGTGAGGACGAGGATTTGGCCGCGGTACGATGGATCCATGAGGGACTCGGGATAGCCGACCATGCCCGTTTGAAAGACGAGCTCGCCGGCGATGCTCCGCTCCGCGCCAAAGCTATACGTTGTACTGGGTTTAGAAAACTACATAATCTGAGTTAGACACCCTGCTATGGAGCCTAAAACGTCGGCTCCGTCCGCGAGCATCTCCATTTCTTCGAGCCTTCTTCTCCAGGTGGGCGTATGTGGGCGTAGGTGGGCGGATCACGTTCTCGTCATGTTGGTTTGTTTCCCTTTTTCTTTTTTTAGTTCCCCCCGGGGGGGGGACTACTTATGGTTATATGTGCGTTCTCGGCACCTATTGGACCGTAGATTACTTGGACTCGAAGTAACCTAAGTAAAGTAACACACGCTACGCACCAGCCCGGATCAAAAAGTCCCGTTGGCGGGTACTTCGGCCCGTAAGCTAGCGCCTAGTACTACTTATGTATCAGCGGCAATTGGCGCCTTACTGAAGAAAAATGTTACCCATACATACATACATACATACATACATAGTATAGATGTGCTGCGGCTATACGTACCATGTCGAGATCAGAGGTGGTGAGACCACCCTCCGGATCCGGCGACCCACACATGAATGAACCCGAGAGGAGAAGGGTCTCGACCGCGCCCGGCCCAAATAAACTGGCTGGCTGGCTGGCCTCCATCCGTCCCTCCTAGCCTGCAGCTCCATCTTACGGAAAGTATTGTTGCCCCCGAAGACCGTGTCCGTGATCTCAACTCGCTATATTCTTTCCATTTCCTTCCTACCTCTCCTCGGTGAAGCATCGTTACCGTCGCGTTCCAACCTCGCCATCCCTCCTCCAACGAATTCTTCAACATTTGGCCAGGAACACACGCACCCTGCGCCACCATGGGTTCCAAGATAAACATTTCTATCAATCAGATGGGGGAAGGCAACATTTCGGGACAGGCAGCGGCTACTGCCATCGTATGTCTTATTGTTGATGTCGTCGTTCTCGCCGCACGCGGCGCAGCGAAGCCGGTGACCAAGACCCGCGCTGGCTGGGACGACTGGCTTTTGATCCTCGCAGGCCTCTCCAACTTAGCGATATGCGGAAATACGCTATGTCAGTGTTACTGAAATGTGGAGTAGAAGATCGTGCTGATACATTCGCCCAGTCGACTGCTACAATGATGCGTTCGGCCAACACGAAGGTGCCGCTTATGTCAAGGACCCCGGTAAAGTGGTGCTTTATGCCAAATCACAGCTTTGGTGGATCTCTTTCTACATACTCTGTCTTACTTTTCCGAAGCTGGTGCTCTTGACGTTATATCAACGCATTTTCACCCACCGAGCCCTGCGCATGGCGTCGTTTGTGCTGATGGGCATCTGCTCCATCACCACCGTAATGGCCATCATCATCACTCAACTCATGTGTATCCCGATCAGCGGTCTATGGGACCCAACCGACACCACGGCCAAGTGTATCGACCTAACGGCTTGGTGGACGTACGGCACGGTACCAAGTGTGGTCATTGACGCGTGTATCATTGCGCTCCCCATTCCTACGCTCGTGGGGCTTAAACTGCCGCTACGCGATCGCATCGGACTGGTGCTCACGTTCAGCGCAGGTGGAATGTACGTCTCTCACTCCCACTCTATTGAAGTCTGCGGAACAATGCTAACTTCGAGGCTGTCCAAGCGGAATGGCTGCGGGTATTGCGCGCACCGTTGTCTCCCAAGACATCATGATCGATGTGACGTGGTCAGAGGTGCCGCTTGTCATCGTTAGCTTAGTTGAGTGCACTTTGTACCTTGTAGCGGCATCGTTGCCCGGTCTGCGGCCGCTGTACCTGTTCGCCCGCCGCCGGGGACAGTTTTCCTCGGCCAAACCGCCAGCGTGCGAGCAGTCAGAGGAGCAAGGTCTGGCAACCCCTCCAGCAAT